>JASAMX010032843.1:0-16098 GCA_030248175.1 Microlaimidae sp. YZB2_3
AAATTCACTTTAAAGCTTTATAATTATTAAAGTAGCGTCAACTCAATTATTATGAATGTGTGATTCCTGTCCACTTAATTATTTTTTGACTGAATAGGAAATTGCTTGAAAATACAGAATTTTCACGTAAGTTTAAAAATTTAGAATAAATAAATTTTAAATATCACAATACTGCTAACATTATTTATTGCAATCACAATCAAACATGTTAAAAAATTTTTTAATACTTTCAACTGTTGTACAGTTAACATTCACGATTGCTACACAATGATTTAAAAGTTTGTCTCTTATTGTAACTTTAAAGCTTGGGAAAAAAACCAGGTGAAATTTTAAATTTGGTTTATTATGCGTTAAGCCATAATAAAGTCTAAATAAACTTTTTCATTATAAACTATTAGCCAATTTAGTTTAAATGAGTTATACAATTAAAAATTTGTTTTATACACATTATAAATTTATTAAATAAATATGTTATTTCACCCCATTTAACTTCATACAAACCAAAACGTGCTAAAATAAAAAAAGGTCAACATAATTAATCTAATTTACATTGTGCTTGTACATAATCGGCTACATTAGCAACTGATTTTTAAGTTACATCAAAAATATTAGAAATACAAAAATATGTAGGGTATCTGACTTAATTTCGGCCAATCCTTAATTTCGGCCACCAATTTAGGGTGTTAAAAATTGGCTTATGTTTTAAACACAAAGAACTAGCACAAAAGTAACTGGAGTAATGTTGAATAAAGTGTTTTTGCAAAACTTTTTTATTTTTGTTTTTCTGCATTATAAACAATTTCATACAAAAGGTGAATTCTTTGTTATTTTCTTAATTTTTGCTTTGTGTTTAAACTGCATCAAATTTAGAACAAAGCACTATATATCCTTAAATGAAATTCTATTTAAGACTCAAAGTTGTTAATTTTTATGTTTTGATATTTTTTTCAAAATCACTTTGCAACGCTAAAACTAAAAAATATATGACATGTTTTCATTTAATTTATATATATTATATATATAATTTATATATATATATATATATATATATATATATATATATATATATATATATATATATATATATATATATATATATATTGGCGAAATCCTTTTGAAATGCCTTGCATGTCATAATTCGGAGTGTTTTGCTGAAGTGCTTGGCTAATAGGCATAATTATTTTAAAACGGTTTATTCAAAAACCAGATAAAACCGACGTTTCGACCTGATAAACACAGGTCTTTGTCGAGGAACTAAAACAAAAATGGTTACTAAACGCACAATGAATTGTCAAACAAACAAACTCTACCATTAAAATAAAATATCTCAAAAAACTGCGAATGCTCTGTTACTGTTAATACCACTTCTAGCAGTTTTACCGAAGCTGAATTAGATGTTTTAGCTTGCGGGCCTAAATTTTGTCTACCTCCGAAAAAAGTGCCTATTTTAGAAACTCTAAGTGTTATTGAATCCGCCTTTGAAAAAGCCAAAAAATCAAATTTACAAGTTTCCATTGATTGTGTTCAAGCGGAAGTTACATCGTGTTTAAAAAGTAGTTGTGTTAAAAGTTCCAATTCACCTGTGATTTACGATAAAATTCAGGTAGTAGTGTCCGATTTAAAAAAGAAAGCACACGATGAGGATCTGGTATTTGTAGCTGCCGACAAAGGTTCAAAAACTGTAATTCTTCAAAAATCTGCTTATTCTGCTAAAATGTCGGCTCATTTTTCTAATACAAATCTATTTACCAAAGTTTCAAAAAACAAAATTAAAACTGCATATACCAATACCAAAACTTTGCTTTCTTCGTTCTTATCAGCTAGTATTATTATGAGCGTTTTACCCAGTTTTGATAGAAGTATTATACCAAACCCATATGGTTTAATTAAAGTACATAAGAGTAACCATCCTATTAGAGTTATAACACCAATGTACGGTTCCATGTTTTACAATCTTGCTAAAAAGTTAGACGCTGTTTTAAAACCTTCTGTTCAGTCTTTAGAATACAGAATCTCAACAGTTGCTAGTTTTATTTCTGAGCTCCGAAATGTTTTAATAAGGCCTAGTTGTTTTATGGTAAGCATTGATGCTGTGAGTTTGTTTGATAACGTTGATGCTAGTTTTATTATTAATAATCTGCCTAATGTTTTATCTACTTCTGAGAAATTTTGGCGTGAAAGTGTACCATTCTTTTCTTCTGTACCAATTAGTACTATAGTTGAGTTATTCAAGTCTGTTCTAAATAATAGTTTTTTAAGATTTGATAATAATTTACTTAGCCAGAATTATGGTGTACCAATGGGAAATCCAATTTCAGTAGCTATTAGTGACTTGTATTTAGGTATTTTAGAGTCCGAATTTCTTAATGTTGTTTGTCCTATTGTTTTTTGTTTTGTTTTTTTTAATGATCAGATAACAGAATTAATATTATACTAAGCATAGTTTATGCATAGTTTAATTCTTCTGTCTTCATCATTTCATTGTGTTTTTTTCTCTTTTTCTATTTTTTTTTCATCAACAACATCAAATCTGCGACTTAATTGCCGCCAATATGAATCACAATTGTAACTAATTATCAATGAACATAGCTATCTGATATGACTTTAAAGGCTCAAAAAGAGCGCTTATTTAAGTCAGTTTTAAAACTTTTCTTGAATGCATCCAAAGAATCGACAGTTACTTTAAGTTACTTTTAGTTTTAAGACCTATTTGGTATCATAGATATATTGATGATGTTTTTATCTTGTGTGATTTTAAAGTCCCGTATTTTAATGCTGATGCTATGTTAAAGGCTTTTTTATTTGAGTTTCATGAGTTTTTAAAGCCCACAAAAATTCGTTTTACTTTTGAGTTTGAGTGTTCTAAGTCTTTACCGTTTCTTGATTGTCTTATTAAACGATTGGATAGTGAAATCGAAGTAGAAGTTTACCGCAAGCCCACGCATTCCAATAGGTATATTTCCAAATATTCATTTGTGCCCAATCAGTATATATCCTGTGCTCTAAACACTTTAAAACTTCGTGCTTTGCGGTATTGCACTAATTCCATTTCGCTAAAACAGGAGTTTAATTTTTTATATGATATATTTGTTAATAAACACGGTTTTAATAGAGATTTTGTAGCTAGATTCTTTGATTTAACATGTCTTAAAGCTAGTTGTAGCCCACCCCCTCCTCCAAAAACTTCTCTACCCACTATTATTTTACCTTATTTTGGCCAAACTTCTTATAGTTTAAAGCGCATTCTCAATAAAGCAGGGTTTTTAACTTTTTTTCGGGCCCCTATTACACTTCGCTCGCGCTTATTTTATCTAAAAGACATCAACCAATCTGAGAATTTAGCTCGAAATAATGTTGTTTATTTATTAAGTTGTGATAGCTGTGACTCTTATTATATTGGACGCACCCAACGAGAATTTTCAATTCGATTCTCTGAACACTTACGTGCTGTTAACAGTTCATCCAAAGACAATGGGCTTTCAGGAATATCCTTACATAGTAGAAACACAGGGCACAGTTTTAGCTTCTCTAGGTTTTTAGCTTTTGATGATAATTTTCATAGATTGTGTTTTAAAGAAGCGTCTTATATTGTAGCAAATAGAAATAGTTTAAAACTAGTTAATGTTCATTCAACTGAAATATGCAATTTAGTTCCAAATGTGTACAATGTCTTACTGAGTAAATTAAGATTAGAGTAGCCGCATATTAAGTTCAATTCAACAGTTGCGTGTTTTACAGTTACAGTTAACGTTTGTTTGTTTTTGTTTTTTTTAATCTTGTTTCTGTCATAATAGACTGTATTTTAACCTTATAATATTATATTATTATTATTATCAATAGAATCTCGGTTTGTTAAAAATAATAATCTCATGTTGTTTGTTTTAAAATATTTAAGCTAATATTTCGCGCGGTTTTAATAGCTTATCAATTTTTCATTTTTCTATTTTATTTATCAATTTTTTAGGCATTCGCAGTTTTTTGAGTTATTTTATTTTAATGGTAGAGTTTGTTTGTTTGACAATTCATTGTGCGTTTAGTAACCATTTTTGTTTTAGTTCCTCGACAAAGACCTGTGTTTATCAGGTCGAAACGTCGGTTTTATCTGGTTTTTGAATAAACCGTTTTAAAATAATTATGCCTATTAGCCAAGCACTTCAGCAAAACACTCCGAATTATGACATACAAGGCATCTCAAAAGGATTTCGCCAACGTTTAAGCTAGTTTAATTTTATAAATTTATGTCTAATGTTATTTTGCCTAATTTCAATAAAAAATCTCTACCAAGCAAGATTCCATGACTCCTAGCCATGCTTAAAACGTAACAAATTTGATTTATTTGCTCTGGTAAATCATTAAAAGTTAAAGGAATATTAATTAATCCAAGTAATTCAAGTTTATTACCTGTTATAGATGTAACTGAAAGTAAAGGTACAACAGGATTAAGCTGAATATTATTCTTACTTGCAGGTTGATTGCAAAGATTTTTATTCATGATTGTTAACGAGAATCCGGTGTCAACCAGACAACTTGTGTTATATCCTAAAATATTCATTTTTATTAAACAACTGGAAGTTCCTATAGTTGCGTTAACATTATTAGCATCAAAGTTTCTAATGGTATGAGAACATTCTGAGTTTTGTATTTAAATTTATTTTTTCCAATGTTTCTTTTCTGATTGTGTTGGTAGGTTTTCTTCACCGTAATTTTCCATTTCTGAATTTGAAATAGTTTCAGCTTCTGGCTTTATGTATTGTGATTCTTCAAATTTTTAAGGGGAATTTATCTATTTGACTTCCGTTTTTTTCTTAGATAACCAGAAAAACTGCCTCGTTGGGTATTTAATTTTTTATGTCAAAACAAAACAATTTTGGTTTATAATAAGTTCGATGATTTTTTGATTTAAATTAAAATTTTTTGACAGTTACTCGTTTTTGCCTACGTTTTTGCCTTTGTAAATATGCGTGCGGATTTTTATGGTAAGTTTTTAAACTTCGTTTTTTAGCCATATTTAAAAAAAAGTATAATAATCAAAGGAAAAAGAATATGCAAATAACTATTGTAATTATGTTAACAACTAATTTAATTGGACTCTTTAGTAGGCTTGAAGCAAACGACGTTACAGATTTTACTGTCGCTGAAATAGTCTAGCCAATACCTTTACCAATTCTTGCCATAGTGTGACCTGCTGCAAGGCCTATACCTTCAATAGTTTTGAGAAAAACTTCGAGATCAATAGTCATGCTGTTTGCGTAGTTGACTAAGTTTTTAAAATTGCTTCTGTTCGATGAGTTTTAAAAACGTATTACCGGATACTGTTCATTGGGGTGATCATTTGATTATAGTGAAAAAGAACAAAAGATGAAAATGAAAAGGTTTCCCATTTTTTGCTCCTTGATAATTCTATAGGGATATCTGTAACGTGAACCAGTGGTAGATAACCAATTTTTCCCTCTATTTTTTGTCGATGAGTATAGAAAAATACCTGTTTTAGTGTGCTCACAAGGAATTTCATTTGCAATAGTAGTCAGATTTCTAGTTCATGGGACAATAAAATATGCTTTATTTTTCAATAAAACTAGAACGTTTTCATAACATTTTCTATTAATAATGTGATTCCACAATATTTTTTCAGGATAAACTTTTTGCAACGCCAAATCATTAGTGCTTGGTCATAAAATTCGGCGTGATTGTCGTCAGTATCCAAAAGTACTCTTGCACCTAAAGTTGCATCAAGTCGTAGCAGTTGCCAAATAATGTCAAGTTGACGACTAGCTAAGTTGCATATTTGAAGCCATAGAGATATAAATTAATTAATTTCAAAAGTTAATACTTTTCTTTAAATATTCCAATTTCAGATTAACAAGATCTGGTGTAAAGGTTTTGTTTTTGTTGTTTGTTGAACTATTCTTTTTGTTGTTAATTGTAAACCAATCTGAATTTTGTTGTTGCGTTTTATATATTTGATTTCAGGACCTTGTTCCGTGATTATTACATTGGAAGGGGCACATTTGGAAAAGATTTTACAGTTTTTGGTCTTCCTTTTGAATAGGTAAAAGTACCTTGTATTTCATCAATCAGGACATGCGTATTTATGACTTAAGGTCTCTCCGGACAGTTTTCTTAAGTATGGAAAATCGCCATTTTTGGCATACGAGATCTCGTGAAATACAGTAATATTTCACTAAAAAATTTATATGAGTGTTAAAAACGCAGAAATATCACGATTATAAAGTGAACATTCATTATATTATTGTAAGTAATTGAAATTATTGATATTAAAAATCAAATTGCAATGAAATTTTTTTAAAAACCCTTAAAAATATTTACTGCACACTATTTATTAAAAAAATACTTCCAATAGAGAGACACAGTTACCCTCTTTTACGTACGTTAAAATTAAACTGAATATTATTGTATTTATGGTTTAATATAGAATTTTCCGTGAAAAATGGGGGTTAATTTTTTTCAAAATTTCGGTAAAACTTGGATTTAATTTAATTTGGTAAAATTTAAAGCTCCAGATAGTATATTTCTATTGAAATTTATAATTTTTGAAAGCCATAATATCTTTTGTATTTTTTAACGCATAAATAGTTCTGTCGTGCGACGTGCGTTTTATCGATTCATTTTAGAGGGTTTGTTTATAAATCGCTTATAGAGCTCATAATCCTATGGTAGCAGTGGCATGGTCGATTAGCGCGTCGTCAAATTTTTGAAAAGTCCCGAGATCGATTCTCACATAAAACAGATTTGGCCACAATTTTTTTTTATTTTAATAATGTTTTTTTCTTTATTTTTTTAAAATTTTAAAAATATATTTCACATAAATTCAACAAATGTTATTGTAAACAGGATTTGTTGTCTGCTTTTCGCCTTTTTATTCGTTGTCAAATTTTCATCATTTGAATATCTTAAAATATTATAATACTCAAAAGTATAATAATTCAAAAATAAATTGTGTGTAAATAAAAATGGGGAATTTTTGCTCTTTATTGCAATTGGTTTACTACTGAACTTTCTCCAATAAAAACTGTCCGGAGAGACCTTAAGCAGTAAAAATTTCTTTTTTAATAAGTGGACTTGTCTTCGTTAAAATCGTTTTATCCCAAATAAGTCTTTGATTTTTTTGAATTATACATGCGGTATATGGTGCGTGACACACCCTTGTGTCACCAAAATCGCTCGTTAAAGTATAGCCATCCATAGATGCTACTTGTCCCTGTTGCAGGACAAAATTCTTCACTTCTTGGCAGTGATCAATGCAACAATAACGATAATCTATCTTCAATGTTCGGTTTGTTGTCCATAAATTTAACAAGTTTTGAATTTTGTGCATAAGTTTTGAATTTTGGTAAGTGCATAAGTTTTGAATTTTGGTAAACTTTTGAATTTGCTGCTTTAACACATTGTCGCGTGGACACCGGTTTTTTGTTGGTCTTGTCTTGAGTAATTCCTTTGCTAAAAGTAAAACCATATCTATTTTCCTATATGTATATATATATATATATATATATATATATATATATATATATATATATATATATATATATATATATATATCTATATATATATATATTCCATATAAGTTTTGTATGAGATACTGAGTCAAACGCTTTGGAAAAGTTGATGTATATACAATCGAAGGGTTTTTTTGGATTCCAAAGCGTTTACCCAGTCAGCAAAAGTGGAAATCAGTTGCAAACCTATTTATCTCCCAGGCCGAAACCCTAACTGATCGTTTGTAACAAGATTATTATGTTTTTTAAAAAAGCAAATATATCATCTAAACTATACTGTCCATAACCTTATACCAGTTTGATGTTAATGATATAGAACAAAAATTTTGTTTTGTGTTGGCGGTACTTTTTTTAAAAAGTGAACAAAAAAATGCGGCTTTCAAAATAGTGGAGCTGCACCAGACTCCATTGAATTTCAAAGACTCTAAAGGCAAATAAAATCTAGCTGAACGCGATATTTGCAGTATTAAAATCATTATTTAACAACGAAAACATTCAAAATTTTTAACTAAAGCGGATTAATAACAAAGATTAAAAACTGTGTTTTAATAATTATTTATTAAATTACTTAATTTGAAACCTAAATGCAAATTTTTTCAGGGCTAAAGTTGGTTAATTTTTGTATGTTTTGTAAAAAGGTGGAATTAAAAAAAATTCTGGGTTCTTATTTGTTTAAAAAAACACGTCATTACAGCACAATGTTAAATGGTCCCCTTATGTCTGCATTCTGTTTTTCAGCGTCAGCCAGATATATTCAACCATAGCTAATGGACACGCGATTATTCCAGCAATTTGCTTTAAATAGTATGCACGAAGCTGATCAGGGGGTTGGAAAACTTTGAGGGATGTTTTTTAAGATTTTTCCATACTTTATTTACTGGAAATAAGACTATAAATAGCCCTTTATTTATATTTATTTTACGCGGGAAATTTGACATTATTCTATTATCCTTAGTAAAACCACTGCTAAAATAGAAATTAAATAATTGTGCAATGTTGAAAGGACCATTAGTTAATCTGCCATTAATTTTTTAAAAGGGCCACAATATAATTTTTTTAAAGTTTTTTATTAGCGAAATTACAAAACTGTCAGATTTCGCCTTTATTGATTATATCATTTTCAAGTTTTTCAAAAAATGCTTTTAAAACGCAACTGTATTTTTTAGAGCAAAATTTGTATTCTTCTAGCTTATTTTGAGAAAATAATTTCTACAATTTGTATAGTAAATTTTCTTGGTTTTAATTCAGTACTATGCCTTGGATAAATCAGTTTTCGTGTTGAAACAAATTTTAGCTGCACATGTTTTTTAATAATATTTATATTTATATTTACAAAATTAGCATATAGCTCATTTATATTTGACAAATTTTTAAAAATATTACACCATTTATTTGAATATAAATATTTGCGAATCTTGGAAAAATCTGCTGAATAAAAATCTCTGATTTTACGTTTATTTATATTTTTTTGTGAATAGTTAAATTCAACGTGAAACTTAATTGACAAGTGATCACATAAAAAACTTAATGGTACATCAGGGGCTATATCTAAAATTATATCATTTTGGTTGGACATAACAAAATCTGATATGTTTGCATTTATATGGGTGGAAAAATTAACAAACTGGTATAATCCACACTCCAAAAAAGAATCAAGAAAAAATTAATTTATTATATCACTCGTTAAGACATTAGGAACCGACCGATTTATGGATTATAATTCCCCCAAAAATACAAGGGTGATTTACAGAGGTAAATGCATATAATCAAGAATATATATGAGAAGAATGTACCACTCAATACAAAAAATCGCACCCATCCGTGCATCGGTTTGCCATAAATAAACCCCCCCGGGGGGTTTATGTACACCCCGGGGGTACATAAACCCCCCCGGGGGAGTATATAAGATCACTGTTCAACAAGTGCAGTCACAATTATTATTATTAACTATTTTTATGAGTTATTTTTGATTTAATATTATCAATTGTTTCAGAAACATTGACGATCATGATAAGAACAAGTACTAGTGCTGATGCCGGAACTGATTCGGATATATATGTAAAATTTGAATTTGCCGAAGTCACTGAAAAAAATTGGTGGCACCTGGACACACCTTATTATGACGATTTCATGCAGTGTGTAAGAATTTTTTTTATTTATTTATTTATTTATTTTTTCCAATGCGATTTTTTTTTCCAATCCAATTTTTTCCAATTTTTTCCAATTTTATTTATTTTTTCCAATGCGGCTGTTTGACTCTTTTGATAAGTAGCGAGCGAAAATTTGCATAATATATTTTTGACAACATTTAAAGCGCGGTATTGGCGACGTGCAAAATCACCAAAAAAGTAGTATAAAATCACCCTGGCAAAATTCACTAAACGTAGTGCAAATTCACCATAATAATCAAAAATTTCCAAACTAAAATGTGTTGAAAAAACCTAATTTTAAGCATAAAACCACTAAAAATGTTGTAATTTTTTCCTTAGCATAAGCAAAGCCTTAAAATCAAGCGAAATTTTATCATGATAAAATTTTGTTGTATTTTCCAAGTGTTAAAATTTAAAGGAAATATTGTGAACGCCTTGTATTTTTGGTGTATTTATCTCACCTTATGGTGATTTTGTGATATTTACGGTGATTTCGGCCTATGGTAAATTTGTTCATGGTGTTTTTATACAGACCAGTCGTATTTATCGTAGTAAGAATCGAAAATTATTAAGTGTATAATAATAAACTTTAAATAAATAATGTTTAAAAATGAAAAAATATATAACCCTTAGATTTTTTAATTAATTTAAATAATTTTCAGTTAAATTCATAATGTATTTTAATACTTATATGGAAAGTTAAACAAGCATTTTTAGCATTTTTAAAAAAAATGGCGATTTTAGGGTTAAAAAAACGATAATTTTTTGTATGAAAACTGTTATATTTGTTAAAAATAAAGAATATTAGTGAAGTTGGGACCTAAATCTGTACATTTTTAAGTTTAAAAGCAATCCAGAAATTTTTAAGGAAAATAGCCTCTAAGTGAAAAAAGCGCTTTTTTGATAAAAACGGATCTCAAACAGGGCTTGGGTTTAATTTGAATTATAAAAACTTCAAAAACCGAAGTATTTTTATAACGTTTGGTATGACTCTGGTGTTTTGAAAGCGTTTTGTCCTTTTTTAAGAAAAATTTTCAGGCTCATAAATTAGAAAAACGTACGTTCAAAAATTTGTCAAAATTTAGGCTAAAAAGTAAAATGCTCTAAAAATATTTCTAAAAAAATTACAAATAACGTAAAATACTTCATGTAAAAACCTGTTTTATTCTCTTTTTAACGAAGTTTTTAGTTGGTGTTTATATAAAGTTTATAGATGCTTTGGAAAAACAGTTATAAATGTTCGCGTAGGACTCCCTACTTTTTCCTTTTTGAAAAATGGCCAAAATTGGAGAAATTAATTTTTCGACCAAAATTATAAAAAGTAACCCCGCTAAATTTTCTAACAAAAAAACTTTATTGTATTTTTAACCTAAAAATGTAATATTTTTTAAAATTATCGGATGTTTTTGAATTTTTTGCAAATTTTGAAAAATAGGTTAATTTTTCGAAAATTTTACCAATTTTTAAAGTTTCATAAAATATGTTAAAAAACTATTTTTGTAAAAAAACTGATTCAATAAAATATGAAATTGTGTCTTCTATCAGGTGATACATAATTTATTAGTTTCGGATAAGTATGAGGCTCATAATACATTAATAAGCTATGTTCTATTTTTTTTCAAAATTTGGGCAAAAAATTGGCACAAACCTGATATTATTACTACCTATATAGACCTAATAATGGACAAATTTTTTTAAGTTAAAGCAATATAACCCAAATTCTACACTGGGAAGCTCAAAATGTTTTGTGGACCCAAAAGTTTAATAATTTTTTGCAATTTTCGATCTTTTAAATTTTCGGCTAACCGTCCCTTGAAAAACCTTAAATAAAAGATGAATCCGGCAAAAATGTAAGATTTTAAAAGCTATTTTGTTAGGATTTTCTTGGCGGTTTTTTTCGAGCTATTGCCCGTAAAGATCCTTTAAGATTAAGGTATTGAAAATCGAGGCCAAAGCTAGGGGCCGGCAAATAATTGCACTATCCCACGGAGATGTACAAACAAATATGTTCATTGATAAAAAATTTAAGCATTTGTCCAAAGTAATATGTAATAACAAATATTTATGATTAACCGATCCGCTTGTAAGATTTAAACACTTTTTTTCTCTAAATATTTTTATCTATGCTGGTTTTTCAAACGGAAAACATTTTCACACACAGCTATAGTAATTCTCATTGTTTTTTTTTTGTAAAAATGCAATTATTTTTAGCTTTCCCCCTACTTTAAAACTATATAAATTTCGCGTGTGTGTCTGAGCGTGTGTACATGCGTGCGTGCATGCGTGCGTGCATGCATGCGTGTGTGTGTGTGTTCTTGCGTGCGTGCGCTCGCGTGTGTGTGTGTGTGTGTGTGTATGTGTGTGTGTATGTGTGTGTGTGTGTGTGTGTGTGTGTGTGTGTGTGTGTGTGTGTGTGTGTGTGTGTGTGTGTGTGTGTGTGTGTGTGTGTGTGTGTGTGTGTGTGTGTGTGTGTGTGTGTGTGTGTGTGTGTGTGTGTGTGTGTGTGTGTGTGTGTGCCTGCCACGCTTGGCGAAAAAACCGCCGTCAAAACTCTTCATATAAACATAAAAGTTCGTTGAATGTTTTTTTGGCCATTTTTTTTTGTAAAATACGAGATTTTTTATATGCTGCATAAAAGTTAGTGTTAAGGACAGTTTGCGTATTAAAGTTTTTTGTTTATTTTCCGATTGACTTCAAGTTGTTTTTTGGAATTGGCAGACGGTTTTGTTTTCAATAGTTTAAAACACATATAATAAAGTTATATATAGAATTCATGACCGTACTGAAGTTGATACTGGTTTTAAAATAAGACAACAAATAGTAATTTATTTTGCAATGAATAATTTTTCTAGTAAAACAATAGTTTGAGATACTGGTCTCACAAACCAGCAAGACGTATGATAAAGAAATCTTAAGATCAATGAAGCAAGTAACTCATATGTTTCAGGCTATTAAAAATTATACAAGAAAAATTGGACACCCAGATGGATACCCACTTGGAAAGCTGTTGTGGATAAAATTTCTTGTAAATGAAAATTATTTGCATACTTAGCTTCTAAAAATACCAAAATATAAATAAAATAAAAGAATGTAAATTAACAAATGCAAATTTAAAATATTTATGATTTTAAGCTGTTAAAGCATTTCAAAAAATGTTGTTAGATAAAGCCATTAAAAAACTTTTATATTGGCAGATATTTCATTTTTTTATTTGTAAGCTTCTGCTTTATAAAAATGTTATGAAATTTAAAATATTAATACAAAATTAAAAAGTTGTCAATTTATACGTTTTACAAAACCAACAAGCTAATTATTTCATAAAAATTGTATTTATAGCACATTTATAAGGCATTTTCAGAGGAACATAATATTTGTAGTGGAACTCTCTTATTCTTATTTTCACTTCACGGTAATCAAAACCTTCCCATTTACTCTCTTAGTCATCTTACTGGTTTTGAGAATATACAAATAATAGAACTGTAGTAAAACCATCCAAAATCTTCAACCATTAAAAAACTTAGTGCTAAACCTGTAACGTGCATACTAGATTTCAGTAAATGACCCAAACTGGGAAACCATTCACAGAATATATATTTTCCAGGAAATTGAGACCCAAGAACAGTAATTTAATAACTTAGCTTATTCATTTTTGAATTAGTTGCTTAGTGTTATAGTTTTGGTCCTTTTACCTCTTCCGTATATAACAACAATATGAGAAACGAAAATTTACACATAGATATTAATATCGATTACAATGCATACTGTGAGTATACACTAAATTAAGCTTTTGTAAAATAAGCTCTCGTTTAAAGAGCGTTTAAAAAAACAGCAGGACAAGATGTTTAAACAGTTATCACATACACTGTAAAACAAAATAAAATAAATACAAAAATAAAAAAATAAAAAAATACAATAAAAACAAAATGTTTGCTTTAGACATGGTGTAAAGACAAATTCTTTTAAACTACGTTTTTTCCAACGTTTCGATCATATAAAACAGATAATAATCAGCGATCTAAAAGTATGACAGATGTAACACAATTAAATAATAAGTCAAATCCAAATATTCACAAAATAATTAGTCAAATGAACGGTTAATGTAACAAATTACTCAAAATTTACTAAAAAATAACTATAAAATATTATAAGGCGTTTTTCTTCTCTCCCAGTCATCTTGCTGGTTTTGAAATACACAAACAATAGAACTGTAGTAAAACAATCCAAAATTTTTAACCATTAGAAAACTTACCTCGAAACCAGTAATGTACTCTCTTAAAGCAGCTAGTAACTTTTTACGAACAAAACTACTAATTAATTCCTTGCAAAGGAACCAGTGAAAAAATTAGTAGATTTTTTACTAATTTGATTACTTAAGTAAATTTATGAAAAATTTACTACTTTACTAAACAATTTAGTAGATTAATTTACTAAATAATTTGTAATAATTTCTTGCCTTTTATATATAAATCAATCAAAATTTTGTTATTTCGCCTTTCAAAAAAGTTTTAAATATCCTAAATCGATTAAATTTCAGACGATTGCGGTTTAAAATAGCACGTCTTAAAGCACATTGTTGGAACTTCAGGCCACAAATTAACAATTTAGCTTTTTTATACAAAAAATCGAACAATCTAACTCTCCCTTTTCAAAAAATAATTTTTTAAAAAAAGGTTATTTACTTTGATCAAGGCCCATCTATTGAAGTTTAGGGTCTTTAACAATAAGCAACTTGAAGTTATAAAAATAAAAATTTAGAGTTAAAACTAAAAAAAACGTTTTGTTATTAAGTTTTAGCTTTCATACGTAATTAATTCAATTGCCTTGATTACCGAAATTTGCAAATTAAGAATAAAATCAACAGAATATGATACATCAAATATTTAAATCAAAAGCATAAAACAAACAAATTTCAAATCTTATTGTAACAAAGAAAACAAAATAAATTTACCACGACTGAAAATTTTCATTTTAAAAGATGAAGATAACACAGATTAGCAACAACTAAAAGCCTGTTGCAGAAAACAAATATGAATCTGCATTCAAACCTTTAGCATATATGCATTTTCTGTTCGAGAAATTCATGGTGATATTCTTCATTACATGTTGATGTTCCAATAGAAATCTATTTAATTAACGCACTACGTTTTTAGTGAAAAATGTATAAAAATAATACATTTAAAAGTAGATAACCGTATGTTTTTTATTACACATTACAGTGTATACCGTGACCAATTAGAAGGAATACAAATACAAGGTGAATCAAAAAAAAGGAATACAAATACAAGGTAAATTAGGCGGTAATTTTTGAACCAAATCTTAAGAAAAACAAAAGCAAAAAAAATTTTAATCCAAGAGCAAAAAAAATTGAAAAAGTTTGAAAAAAAACCGCACACATGAAGCCGGAGATTTAAATGATTTAAAATTTTGCAGACACATCACCACACCCACACATAACAGCTCAAAAAAGTTTCGAGAAACGTTTTCAACGTTTTAGGATTTTTAAAGAGGTTTATTTTTTCATTTAAAGGTGCGGTGCGGAGTCAAACTTTTTGTGTCTTTAATTTTGACGATTTTTTTGTGAAAACCTTAACCCTGCCACCAATGGCCCACAAAATTTTGGTAGCAATCATGGTTTCTATCTGATTTAGGTCTCCAGACATAATAAAACGGTAATTAATGTAAATTAAGAAGAAAATCAGCTGATTGATATTAAGTGCGTTTTCTTTTTTCAATGCGCTGGGTAAATTTTGTTTTTGGCGTGACAAAATCATGTATTTTGCATGGGTTTCTCTTTTCTCAAAAGAATCACACAAGCACACTCATTATTCGCATAATCAAAAGGCAGTGAAACTTTACACGCCATAATCGTTTTCCTAATAAACAGGCTCATAATAATAATACCACAACCTGCTCTGTTTTTTGCGGTCACATCACAATACAAATAATGACGAACCAAGGCTTTTGTAACAATTTTAACGCGCAACATTTCACCACATAATATTATGTCTTTGAAGGCATTGCGCAAAAAATTAATTGATAAATAAGGGCGCTCTTTTACATTTTTAAAGTCATAAGGTTTTACAGTCCAAAGGTATCAAACTTTCAGGTTTAGAATTTAGGTCAATTTGAGCCCAAGTAGTTGTGGAGGGGAAGTATTTTTTGGAAACATCAGTGCTAACTCTGTAGAGGTGTTATTTAAAACATAATTTATAATTAGACGATTTGGGATTTTTTTAAGGATTAATAGAGTGAAAATGGACACTGACCGAAAACATCTCTTTTTCTACAAAACCTTCCACAAATAACAAAGTAAATTTTTATTTTTTTTCCCGAATTTTTTCCCCATAATACGTTATTAATTACTAGTTGAAATCAAAAATTTAAAACTAGCTACATAACTTTGGCATAACTGCATAACAGAACTTTGGATC
>JASAMX010032844.1:0-19262 GCA_030248175.1 Microlaimidae sp. YZB2_3
TAGTAAGTTAATTGCTCAAAATTACCAGCTAGTAAGTTAACTAAAGCTGAAGTCTTCCAGGCTGAAATTAAAGGCGTAACCGCTCTCCGCCAGGAAGAAAAAAACAATAAACTTGCGAGCGAGAAAAATTTTAAAAAAGTTTTCAGCGGTTATGTAACCAATTATTATTCAGTTGCGTCATGTGTTTTTCAGCACGTGATATTTTCTCAAAAAACGAGTGGTTACTTTACCACTCATCTATTTTCACCCTGATAGAATTTATCTTTAGTAAGTTAACTAGCCCTAAAAATGCACTAATTAACTAATTAACTAGTAACTAAAGTTAAAATCCTTCAGGCTGAAATTAAGGGCGTAACCGCTCGCCGTCAGGAAGAAAAGAACAATAAACACGCGACAAAAAAATATAATAAAAAAGTTGGCAGAGATGATGTAACCAATTATTATTAAGTTGCATCAGGTGTTTCTCTACACGTGATATTTTATCGAAGAACGATTGGTTACTTTACCACCCCGCTGTTTTCACCCTGATAGAATTCGTCTTTAGTAAGTTAACTAGCACAACTCTAAATTGAATTCGGTGCCGTGCTCACAACAGTCATATAGTATTCGTCATCATGTCATATATTTTTTGCTTTGTGGGAATTGTTGTTAGCGGAGCTGTTTAAATTAATTAGCGCTGGGAAAAAATTGATCTTTAATGAATGAAAGATCTCCATTCTTTTCCCATGCGCTAATTGGCTAAAGTGATTCTATAACGTCATAACTCTGTGAAGACATTCAACACTGAACAAATTCGATTTAAAGGGAGGGTTTTGACCATCGTGCATGGCAAACTCTGATTCACTCGACAAATTTCACTCGACAGCTTTTTTTAAACTTATTCTTATGTGTTCCTAAGCACAAGCGAAACCTAAAAAAGCAACCTAAACTTTTTCCGCGCAGCTTTTTGATAAAGTTTAGGTTGTTTTTCAGGTTTCGCTTCGGCTTATGAACTTGTAGGCTTGTTAACTTTAAAAAGCTGTCGAGTGAAATTTGTGAATCAGAGTGAATCAAAGTTTGCCTCGTGCATTGGATGAATGCGATTCTATAGCGTATCATAATTCTGCGGACATGATTACGTCGTTACTACGGCAAAATGAGCCACATTCATTATAAAATACATGTGATTGTGACGCGTTCTGTAGTTAATAACGTGCATTTTTTAATTTAAAATGAGTCACAGGCACACATATTTTTTTCTACGAACCGTGGCTCATTTTGCCGTAGTAACGAAGATTATTGCTGAACATTTTCCGTTCATACGAAAGGTTTTTGATCATTGTGTTGTTTTGAATCCATATGAATTTACTGTAAAAATTATCCAAAATCTAAAAAAAATTATTGAAATAAAACTAAAAAAACATTGCGAAAATCCTTCCATTGCGAGAGAAAATTTTAAGCTTACAAAACGTTCCTCGCATTAAATGAAACGTGTCAGCCAACTTGCCACGTCAGTTAAATTGCTTAAAAGGCTTACGAACAAACAACCCGTATTTCGTCGTTACTACGGCAAAATGAGCCACGTATGTATAAAATATATGGGACACCCGCATACATGGGCAAGTTGATCCGGAGTAGGGGGGGGGTTTAAACCCCAAATTAGGGGGGGGGTTAAAATCCAAGAAACGCAAAATACCCATATCGTTTTTTTTTTCTGGAGTGCATTTTACCCATATCGTTTTTCGATTTTAAAGGAAAAATAGGTACAAAACGCTAATTTTAGGTCAAAAAGCCCTTTTTATGGCATTTTCGAGCCTTTTATTGCTTAAAACATTCATTTTGACCTCAAAACTTAAGTTTGGAGGCAGTTAGAAGTCATTTTAAAAACATTATTTTTCTTAATTTTTCCAAAATTGGGGGGGTTAACTTTTTCTCCCCCCCACTTCTGAGTGGGGGAGGGGTTAAACCCCCCTTTTTAGAATTTAAGGGGGTTAACCCCCTCAACTCCCCCCCGTGCCCATGTATGAACACCCGTATTTCGTCGTTACTACGCCAAAATGAGCTACGTAAGTATAAAATATATGTGATTGTCACTTATTTTAGAATATAAACAGCGCTTTATTAAGTTCAGAATCAGTCAAATTAACGTGTATTTTATAATTACTGTGGGTCATTTTGTTATAGTAAAGACGATTTTAGTGCAAAGAGACCTTAGAACTGTTTATTATGTCTTTCAAAAAGTAAAAAAAAAATATTACGACTTCTTAAAAATCCCAAGTTTTAATATAAACTATCCGTAGCTTAATGCAATTCATTTTTATTTAACGTCTCGTCAGATTTAAAAAAAATCAACCCCTATTTTTTATGGAATTTTTTAAAATGCTTAAAAAAACAATAAATAGAACAAATCCCTTTTTTACTTATGTGTAAAATTACTTTCGTTTATATGAATTCCCAGTTGGACGCTGTGCAAGGAATATTCCATAAAAGGGTTTTATATTTTTCGTTATATTTTGATTTTTAATTAAGACCCTTGATTTTAATTAATGCATAAAAATTTGCAATGTGCAATTTATAATAGTGTTATTTTAACAATTTTAAAAACCATGGTAAATTATTTTGTTTATACACCGGTATTGCTGTATTTAGTGACATATTTGATGTGAAAAATAAAAACTTTCGCAGTTAAGAAAACGGTCCGTCCAGAGAAATTAACCCCCCGGAGTTTAATTATACCCCCTGGCCCTGGGGATCAAATTTAACTCCCCGGGATCAAAGTTAACCTCTTTAGAAGTCAAATTTAACCCCCCAAGATTAAATTTCTGTTTAAGCGATGCACGGATAGTGATGAAATTTAATACACAGTGATAAATTCTTTGTTATGTATTTTTGATTTAAATCAATAGAATATGATAACTGTGTTATTAAACCCACACGCTTGTTAATAATTTCTATAATGCTATTTAGATTGATAAAAAAAACTTGAAAGCGCTTAAATTATCTTTAAATATTAATCGATTCCAACGATTATTTAATGTTTACGCCGTTAACTTAAAAAAGTTTCCGTTGATCTGAGAAGAAAAAGAAAAGGAAATGGAAAGGAAATAGGAAAACCATTTTTCAAACAATAAGCTGAATCCGGTCAATAAAACTAAATCTCCTCACTTAGTGCATTAAAGACAAATAAAATAAGAAACGGGAGAAATTATTCTGCTGAAAAATAATATTTTTTAACCAAAGAAATGGTGTTGCTCCAAGTGCTAAGTAGAAATGTTACAAGGAATTGCTTAAGAGCTACAGCACCAGTTTCATCAATGATGCAGCAACAACAGTAAAATTATTTCAATATTTTATTCTTACAAGAGTGAAAATGTTTATTTATTTTTTAGTATTTTTGTAAAGCGAAATTTATTTTTTGTAAAGGACATCATAATAATCATGGCCGTAGCCAGGATTTCATTTGAGGAGGGGGGGGGGGAGGGGTTTAGGAAGGTGCTTTATGCGTACCCACAACAAGATGGTCTGGGGGCGGGAGCATAGGTGAAAAAAGGGGAAGGGCAGGGTGGGGTCCACCCACCCCTAGCCTCGAAATTTTGGGACCCCCCTAGTCAAAAATCTAGGGGCCCCTTTCCTCAGAAATGGTGGGTCTGGAAGGCGTGAGTCCTCAGCGGGCTCAAAAGGCCAGAACCTCTTGTCAGAGGGGTCCGGGGCAGCAGAATGCCCCCGGGGTGAGAAACTTTTTTTAATTTTAAGCTCTTTTTTAATAGATAAACAACAAACAAAGTTAGAATTAAATAAACAAATTCAATAGTTTTGACTTCCTGTTCTTTAATACTGCCGCTTTTTTATGCAAATATTTTAAAACAAAATACTGCACTAATGTTTTGAATGGTACAAGTACTAAACGTGTACCAAAAATCAGTTTGAGAATTCCACTTAAGAAACATAAATATAACACATGTTTCTAGGTCAATTCTGACTTTGCGATCTTAATTTTGGGCATTATAAAGTGATTAAACTACCATTTAAGATAATGGTGTTTTATAGCCAAAAAAAGACCTTTTTTTGAAGGTACATTTTATGCTGTCAAGAAATTTTTTTTATTAGTGCTTTAACCAATATAAATAAATATTTTTTAGATTGCCGAGAGTCTGACGGTTCTAAAAATATTTTGACTTTTTTTCTGGTCCTCACCAATTTTGTATAGCAACCGCTTAAAAATGTCTAAAAATTCAGTCGTGAAAAAAATTAAAATTTAAAAAATGGGATAATTTAATAAAAATGTCTCATAATACAATTTAGGTTGATTTTTAGGCTTTGCTTAGGCTTAGAAAAAATAAATCCGATTAAAAATAAACTTAAATTAGGTTTTTAAGCAAAAACAAGTTTGTTGTCCATAATTTTGGTGGTCCATGCGACTATCGAATTCATAATTTTTTCGTAAATTTTTAGATTCTCCGGACTTCCAGCAATGTTAAAACAAAGTTTTTATTTTAATTTAGCGCTTAATTAAATTTTTTTCTTAACAGTAAAAATTGTGTACCCAAAATATTGTCATTTATTGCCTATATTTTACCCCATATTATCAAAATCATGTTTTAACCAGTTTAAAATCGAGATCTTGAGGTCAGAATTGACCTAGAAACATGTTTTTATTCAGTATTTGTAGCTTAAAAATCTCTAATCAATTTTTGGTACACGTTTAGTACCTGTACCGTTTTGAATTATGAATAATTTAATTTTTGTATGTAAAACAAATTATGTGTGTGAGTACTTTATGATCTTAAATCATTTATTTATGTATTTTAGATAGCTTTATAACATTGCAGAGTGATTAGAAAAAAAAGTTTTTCTAATTTTTTTTTAAACCAAAGGGGGGACCCTTACAAAAATTTTTGCCTTCCCAGAATTTGAGGGGGGATTAATCCCCCCAATCCTCCTGGCTACAACCTTAATAACAGGTGAGCACGGTCCCCCCAAAGCTAGGCAAGTTTTACCCAGGGTAAATAAATTTTATTTTAAATTCTAGAAATTAGTCCCAGGGGGGTCTGGACCCACTTAGTTTTTAAGGGGGGGGGGGTCGACCCGGGGTGCAAATTTTTGAAATCTACACGGGGGGTCATGTGGGATCCGGTGTCTGAAGCAAAATAGTTTTGAACCATAATAACTTTTATAATTGTTCTTAGGAAAATAGGGTCCGTATAAAATCCCCATGGACAAATTTCCCATAGGCCAAAATCCCCATAAACGTTACAAAATCCCCATAAGGTGGTGTAAATTCCCCATGAAACAGTGCAAATTCCCCATAAACTGGTGTAAATTCCCCATAAATCATAGATGGGCACGGGGGGGTGGGGGGGGATTAACCCCCTTCCGAATTCCGAGAAGGAGGGTTTAACCCCCCCTCACTCAGAAGTGGGGGGGGGGAGAAAAGTTAACCCCCCCCCCCCCCCAATTTTGGAAAAAAAAATGAAGAAAAAAAAAATGTCTTTAAAATGACTTCTAACTGCCTCCAAACTTATGTTTTGAGGTCAAAATGAATGTTTTAAGCAATAAAAAGCTCAAAAAAGCAATAAAAAGGGCTTTTTGACCTAAAATTAGTGTTTTTAACCTATTTTTCCTTCAAAATCGAAAAACGATATGGGTAAAATGCACTCCAGAAAAAAAACGATATGGGTATTTTGCGTTTCTCGGATTTTAACCCCCCCCCCCACTCCGGACCAACTTGCCCATGTATGCCATAAATATAATGCGTTTGCAGTATTTCCTTAAAATTTTAACACTTGAAAAATACAACAAAACTTTATCATGATAAAGTTAGCTTGATTTTAGGGCTTTACTTAGGCTTAGGAAAAAATTAAAACATTTTTAATGCTTTTATAATTAAAATTTAGTTTTTTTAATTAAAAACACATTTTAGTTTGCAAACGCATTTCTGATTGTTCTGGGGAATTTGCACTAATTTTTGGGGAGTTTGGCCATGGGGATTTTACACTACTTTTATGGGGATTTTGCACGTCACCGGAAAATACCAGACCTGCGCACGGTCTGGAAATGCCCCCCTTCGTTTTATTAGAGGATTTGCCCCCCCCCGTTTTATTGTTCCCCCCACCAAAAAATAAAAAAAGTAACCTAAAATTATGATGCCATTTTCGACCTATGATGACGCCGTCATCGCAAATTTTTTGCAGTTTTTAGCCTATTTCAATGTATTTTAAGTCCTTTTAGACCTATTTTTTCCTTATTTTCGCTTTTTTGTCCCTTTTTTCCTTTTTTCCCTTTTTCTCCTTTTTTTCTCTTTTTTTTCCTTTCCCCTCTGCTTGCCCCCCCCGTTTTATTGCCCCCTCGTTTCAAAAAAGTTGCTTTCCTCAATTTGGAATTGCCTTGCCCCCCCCAATAAAACCCCGGGGGCAGTGCACAGGTCTGTAATACTACATTTTATTGAATAAAAAAACGACATTTAAATATAAAAAAGGGTGTTAAACGCAAATATTGTGTTAAAAATTCATGTTTTTTGTTTTGATAAATATGTAGCATAAAAAGTGCCTAAAATTTTCTCGAGTGGGGGGGGCGTCAGATTTTAAATTCTATAGACGAGACGGGTCAGGGGTAAAAAATTCGGAAATAAGGAGGAAGGGGAGGGGCCCTAGTTTTTTTGTCTAAAGAGCCCCAAAATTTCGGGATTAGAAAGGGGGGGCATAGGTGGGCAGCCTCTCGGTTTGTGGGGGGTTTTAGGGGGGGGTCAAATTTTAGGGGGGTGTCCGGCAAGACCCAAATTTTGAGGGGGGTGTACCCAATATTTCCACGCTGCCTTAAAATGGGCTTAAAACGCGTAAAAAAACGTAAAACAAGCTTATAAATGCTTTAAAACTGTGTAAAATTGAAATAAGACCTTATTGCAACTTACAAATTTTATTTTTTAATTCTTTTATTAATAATGTGTTTATATATTCTTATAATTAGATTAGAAATCATAGTTTTTTTTTAATAATTACGTAATAATAGAATAATAATATTATTGTCTTGATTATAAAGTCAAGTATCAAAAACTTTTTAATCCATAATCTTATATTTAATTAAAGATTATATACATACATGGGCGTAGCCAGGGGGGGGGGTCTAGACACCTCTTTTAGGTCGGCAAAGGGAAAAATTTGGGGTTAGACAGACCCCCCTTTTGCAGTGGCGTGCCCAGGATTTCATTTCTGGGGGGCGGTCTGGGGACCCTACTAACCTTGAAGGGGGGTTTGGGGGGCGGCAGCCCCCAGATATGGGGGGTCTGGGGGGCAAGAGCCCCCCAGCCGGGTCAAGGGGCGGAGCCCCTTGTCAGGGGCCCGGGGGCCAGAATGCCCCCGGGGAGAAAACTATTAAATTAAGGCGCGACAATACACTTGAAATTTTAATTCCAGATGATACTTATTACAAAATTTAAGGTTTCTTATACCTACACATTTAAAACATGCGTTTAAAACGTTAATTAAAGGATAATAGTGTTTATAGTAGTTGCGGGGGTTATTAAACTGTATACCTTAACTACTGAACGGGGTGGATTAATCACTGGGGATTTACTTTTGCAAAATGTCAACATATTTATCGACTCATTATGAATATGAAAACTATGTAAAATATAAATTTATCAATTAATAATTAACTTCTCGGCTAGTGAAGCGCGGAAAATTTTTTTTAGTCGTTTTATAACACTTAAAAACACTTTTCTCCGGAAAATCAATTGATCATTCATCTACCCATGATCAAAAGCACAGAATCCTGCTGGCGGTGCTTTGTTACTTTTTTCAAACCATATCACGAATATTTCCTAATATGGAAGGTGCTTGAAAAGGACAAGCGGTATTTTCTTTGTAATAGCTAAAAAGTACTACCATACCAAAGTCTTACACCAAAAATTAGGTTGGGGAACCAAGTAGGAAGGAATTAAGTGGATAAACAGAGAACTGTGCAGAATAACCAAAAAAACCTTTAAATTAGTGATTATACCAAGCAAAATGCATTAACTCACACTTGATTTGATAGTTACCAAACTACCAACCCAACACGATGAAGACAAACTAGACAATGAATCAGTCAATTACAAAGGCACTGCTAAACAACAACTCAAAAAACCAATAAATTAGTGACAATACAACGGCCAGCCTGATAAAATGCCCCCCCCAACCGTTTTAGCAAAATCAAAACAAAAAACATAAGAGAAGAACAACCAAAACCAAACGAGAAGAGACCTTGGGAAGGAAATTTCTCAAAAAAGCTCTTCCTCTCCCCGTCCATCGTAAAAACGACAAAAAGTTATAAATATAGAAACTTGGTAATGTTGTATGTGGAAAATTACTATAATAACTAATGATTGTTACAAAAAACCCCCCTTAATAAAAAGCCTTTGTAACAAATAATTAAGTCAAAGTTCGTTTTCTAAGATTTTTAAACCTTTACTAACCCCGCCAAAAAATGAAGTAAAGTACCCTATAATACAATGACGCAAGATACTATTTTTGACCCATTATGACGCGAATAAATAAATGCTGCTTTTGAGAAAAAGAGTCGCAAAAAAAATTTAATTTTTATCAGCCACAGTGATTTCATTTGGGTAAATACATAAAAACGTAACTTACCATAATTTAAAAATTATTTTTTTAAATAATGCAACAAAAGACGATTTTTTTGACAGAAAATAAAACCCAAAACAAGATTTTTAGCCTAGAATATATAGTAGTATAATATTTCAATACTGAACGGGATAATCGATTTAAGCCAAAAATTTTAGACCTATTTTTTTCTCCAGGAGGCGAATTTGGGGGGGGGGTTTACCCGGGTAACCCCAAATTTGGGGGGGGGGGTGTCAGCAAAATCCGAAATTTTGGGGGTAGAACCCCCCCCCAACCCCCCCCCCTGCCCACCGATGGGGGGGGGGTGGAGGTGGACGTGGACCACAGGTGTTGTTGGTCAGGTCCGCTATGGGGAGGTCCACCCTATAGGTGGGCAGCCTCGGATTTGGGTGGAGTATAAAAGGGGGGGGGGGTGTCCGACAAGACCCAAATTTTGAGGGGGGGGTGTACCCAATATTTCCGCGCTGCCTTAAAATGGGCTTAAAACGCGTAAAAAACGTAAAACAAGCTTATAAATGCTTTAAAACGGTGTAAAATTAAAATAAGACCTTATTGCAACTTATAAATATTATTTTTTAATTCTTTGAATAATAATGTGTTTATATATTCTCAGACCTGTGCACGGTCTGGAAATGCCCCCCGTTTTATTGAAGGATTTGCCCCCCTGTTTTATTACCCACCTCCCGCCAAAAAATGAAAAAGTACCCTAAAATTATGACGCCATTTTTGACCTATGATGACGCCATCATCGCGAATTTTTTGCAGTTTTTAGCCTATTTCAATGTATTTTAAGCTATTTTAGACCTATTTTTACCTTATTTTCGCTTTTTTGTCCCTTTTTCCCTTTTCCCTTCTTTTTTTCTTTTTTTTTTCTCCTTTTTTTCTCTTTTTTTTCTTTCCCCCCTGCTTGCCTCCCCCGTTTTATTGCCCGCCCCCCGTTTCAAAAAATTGCCCCCCCGTACCCCCCCATTTTGGAATTGCCACCCCCCCGTTTTAACCTTGGGGGGCAGTGCACAGGTCTGATAAAGGTTTTAACACTTGTTTTCCTATTTGCAATTGATGAAGATTTAGTTCTAAGTAAACAATTGCTTGATTAAAAAAGATTTTTGTAATCATACACACACACTATTTTACATTGTAGACAGTCATTTATGTCGAGCGGTAAAAGTGCGAGCGGTCGTTTACACCCCCTTCCATAAAAGCGTGCAGTCTACTATGCCAGTTGATTAAAATTTAGTTCTAAGTAAACAATTCCTTGATTAAAAAAGATTTTTGCAACCATACACAATTTTACATTGTAGACAGTCATTTATGTCGAGCGGTGAAGGTGCGAGCGGTCGTTTACACCCCCTTCCATAAAAGCGTGCAGTCTACTATGGCAGTAGATTAAAAAAAAATTTCGATCACGAAACCAATACCAAAAGAAAAAAGCAACCTACCACAATACAACATCTCCGGTGTCAACCGGGAAAAGGCGGGGAAGGTCCGGAGGATCGGATCCGGTGCGGGAAAAGGCGGGGGGTCGGGAGGATCGATTCGAGACGCGGGAGGTGCCTTCGGTAAACTGGAAGCCGCCAGAGAAGAAGAATATTTTAGGAAATTGGTAAGCGCCTTTTTTTTTATGATATACAGATCCGTGCGCAATGCCTTCCCCCCCACCCATACATGGGCACGGGGGGGGGTTAACCCCCCCCCCATTCCTAGAAGTGGGCCCGTCCCCCCCCCACCCCCACTCAGAATTGGTGGGGGAGAAAAAGTTAACCCCCCCAATTTTGGAAAAATTAAGAAAAAAAATGTCTTTAAAATGACTTCTAACTGCCTCCAAACTTAAGTTTTGAGGTCAAAATGAATGTGTTAAGCAATAAAAAAATGAATAAAGGCTTTTTGCTAAAATTAGTGTTTTTTCCTTTTTTCCTTCAAAAGAAAAAGAAGAAAAGCACTCCAAAAAAAAAAAAAAAAACCCCGATCCCATTTAACCCCCCCCCTCATTTGGGTTCCCCCCCCCCCACCCCATGTATGCCCCCACCCTGGGTTATTAGTGGCGATGCTTTACGATGTCTCCCGTTTTGGTGCCCCCGTTCCCTCTGTCTCGTAAACAAAAAAAAAAATTCGCAAGTTGCACCTATTTTTTTTTCTTCTAACCTTTAGTAGTTTTTTTGACAATTTTATGAAATTTTTGTCATTTTTTTAGATTGTCATAAAAACTTAACGTTTTGTTTTTTTTTTCTTTTTTTTTGTTTCACCTTTTTTTGCGCATTTTAATCTTTAAAAAAATTGACCCCCTCGTGCCTTACTCCAATATTAAATATGCTCCCACGCACGTTAAAGCATTCATGGGCAAGTTGGTCCGGAGTGAGGGTTAGACCCTGAAGAAGGGGGTGGGGGGTTAAAATCCGAGAAACGCATTTTTCCCATATCATTTTTTTCTGGAGTGCATTTTAACCATATCGTTTTTCGATTTTAAAGAAAACATAAATAAAAAATGCTAATTTTAGGTCAAAAAGTCCTGTTTATGGCATTTTTGAGCTTTTTATTGCTTAAAACATTCATTTTGATCTGAAAACTTAAGTTTGAAGGCAGTTAGAAGTCATTTTAAAGACATTTTTTTTCATTTTTCCAAAATTGGGGGAAGGTTAACCTTTTCTCCCTCCCCCCACTTCTGGATGGGGGTTAAACCCCCCCACCTCAGAATTTAGGGGGGCTAAACCCCCCCACCCCGTTCCCATGTATGTGTTAAACCCCGGAAGGCATTTTACAGGTCTAAATTTAATCAACTTAGCTACAGATACGCCAGTTTATTTCTAATTTAAGACCATAGGTGAGCAGAGGGAAGGGGGGTTATATTCATACATGGGTACAGGGGGAAGGATGATCCCCTAAATTCTGAGATAAGGGGTTTAACCCATAGGTGGGCAGCCTCTCGGATTTTTTTTGGAGGGGGGGTTAAATTTTAGGGGGGTGTCTGGCAAGACCCCAATTTTGAGGGGGGTGTACCCAATATTTCCGCGCTCCCTTAAAATGGGCTTAAAACGCCTAAAAAAACGTAAAAGAAGCTTATAAATGCTTTAAAACTGTGTAAAATTAAAATAAGACCTTATTGCAACTTAAATTTTATTTTTTAATTCTTTTAATAATAATGTGTTTATATATTCTTTGAATTAGATTAGAAATAATAGTTTTTTTAATAATTACGTAATAATAGAATAGTAAATATATTGTTTGAGGTGCTGTATGTGTGTGTTGTCAGGCCCAACTGAATTGTTTGTTTTGCTGTGTTGTATGGCTGTGATTGTTTGCTGTACTGTTAGTGTGATGGGTGTGTGTTTTAGTTGTTTAATTGCGCGTGTGATTTTGCGGTATGTTTTGTTTGTTTTGTGGGTTGTGGGTTGAGTAAACTGTTTGTTGAAGTGTTTTGCTATGCTGTATGGGCGAGTAATTGTTTTTGTGTTGAAAGTGATTGCCCTGTTTTTGTCTGTGTGTTGTTTTTTGTTGTTGAGTTGTGCTATTGTGTTGTATAGTTTGTAAGAGTTGTGTTTGTGGGTAAAGTGTTTTGTGATGTGTTGCTGCCAGATGTTTGCTTTATGTTCTGCTATTTGTTTTTGTATTTGTTTGTTTAGCTGTTGTATGTTTGGATGTTTGGAGTCTGTTTGTCTGAGTGCGTTGCGTTTTTGTGTGAGTTGTAGCTGTAGGATATATTTTGTAGTGGCTTGTTTGTGTGCTTAATGTGGCCTTTGGGAATGTATGCTTTGTCTGCTTGAATAATGAGTTTTGTGAATGCTTTGTTTGCTTGATGTATGTTTGTGGTGTGTGGGAGTGTTTGAATGTTGTCTTCTATGTGTGCGGTGAAGGCTTGCCAGTTTGCTTTATTGTAATTTGTGAATGTTGTTTTGGTGTGTTGTTGTTTTTGTGTGTGCATGTTTAGTGTTGTGAGTATTGGTAGGTGGTCTGAGTTGAGTGCATGTAGTGTTTGCCATGAGTGTGTATTGTTGATGTTTGTTTGTTGATGTTTGATGCCACATCAACAACACTCCAATAAATCCAATACTACAAACAAAAGCACCAGCAATAAGCAACGAGGAAGAAAATCTTCCTCGCGGGGTCAGGAGAACCCTCGCCCAACTCAGGGCGGGGAAATCTCCTTTCCTCTACTCCTACCTACACAAAATAAATCCTACACAACACATCACCAAACTGCCCGCTATGTAAAACACAAATACACACAACACAACATCTTTTCACATGCATAAACATTAACACGACCTTGGGACCAGAGGACCTTTGGGCGAACCCCGTAGCAGTTGCTGAGCTCCTCCGGGAGTGGGAAGAGGGGGTGAGCAAGGCGAGAAGTGTGCCGGACGGACCACACCAGGGTTGATGGAAACCCTGGCCACTGGCAAAGGACACACACACACAGTAAATATATTGTCTTGATTATATAGTCAAGTATCACAAACTTTTTAATCCATAATCTTATTTTTAATTAAAGGTTATATACATACATGGGCGCAGCCAGGGGGGGTCTGGACCTCCCTTTTGGGTCGGCAAAGGGAAAAATTTGAAGTTCGACCCCCCTTTTAGGTTGCCAAGGATAAAAATTTGGAGGGTCTACTAGAACAGTGGCGTGCCCAAAATTTTATTTGGGGGGCGGTCTGGGGGGGTAAATACTAACCCTGAAGGGAGGTCTGGGGGGCGGCCATAGATGTTTTTGGGGGGGGACAGAGGGGGTGCACCCCCCCTAGAGCCAAAATTTTGGACCCCCCCCTGGAAAAAATCCAGGGGGCCCCCCTCCCCTCCCAAGCTCGAGAGCGGTCCGACCTACCCCCCCTGGAAGGCTGGACCCCCCTCCCCCCCTCCCGACCAATTTGGAAGTATATTTTTTTATTTACTGTCAAAAACACAGGTTTTTAGTTAAAAACAGTGTTTAAATACACTTTTTAGGCCTAAATAGGCTGTTTTAATACATAAAATTCAATATTAGACCTAAAAACACTTAAATTATTGAGTTTAAAAAATTTTGCTGAAAAATTGGACCCCCCCTGACCCCCCCCTAAATTTAAAATCTTGCACCCGGGGTCGACCCACCCCTAAAAAGCCAGGAGGGTCCGGACCCACCTGGACCCCCTTCCCTAAAAAATTTTGGCCTTCCACCTGGGGGTGGACGTGGACCCCCCCCCCTAGCGGACCCGACCAAAAACATCTATGGGGGCGGCAGCCCCCCAGTAATGAGGGGGTCTGGGGGGCGAAAGCCCCCCAGCGGGGTCAAGGGGCAGAGCCCCTTGTCAGGGGGCCCGGGGGGGCAGAATGCCCCCCGAGGGTGAAAATTTTTAATTTAAGGCGCTAACATACACTAGAAATTTTAATTCCAGATGATGTTTATTAAAAAATTTAAGGTTTTTTTTATCGCTTTACATTTAAAACAGGTGTTTAAAACGTTAATAAAAGGTTAATAATGTTTAATTAACGTTTTTTGAATAATAAGAGAAAAAATAAAGTATATGACATAAACAAGAGCGCGGAAAATTTTTTTTGAGTTTTTATAACGCTTCAAAAATTTTGTCTGGGAGGCGAATTTGGGGGGGGGGGTGTCCCCGGTTACCCCAAATTTGAGGGGGGGGGGGTGTCAGCGAAATCCGAAATTTTGGGGGGTATAACCGCCCAACCCCACCCCCTGCCCACCCCTGGCGTGCCCAGGCTTTTAGTTCGGGGGGGGGGGGCGGTCTGGGGGGGTACATACTAACGCTGAGGGGGGGGGGTCTGGGCAGCGGGGTCAAGGGGCCTTGTCAGGGGGGGTCCGGGGGGGCAGAATGCCCCCCCGGAGGAAGAAATTTTTAATTTAAAGCGCTAAAATACACTAGAAATTTTAATTCCAGATGATAATTAAAACAAAATTTAAGGTTTTTTTATTCCTATCCACTTAAAACATGTGTTTAAAACGTTAATAAAAGGTTAATAGTGTTTTAGTAGTTTATTTAACATGTATGCCTTAACTATTGAGCGGCAAAATCGATTTGAAATTGAAAAACTGAGATAAATTGTCAATTTAAACTACCCGCGAAGCGGGGAAAATTTGGATTTTTGACTATTAATATGCTTTTGGAAGGCATCAGGAAGGTTTCTGTATTAATATTTAAGAAAAAAAATTTTCTCTCCCAAAATTCAAAAAACTTAAGGGTTCGAAAAAATTACGAAAAAATCCGGCTTCGCCGGATTTCGGGGGGGGGGGTGGCGCCCCCCCCCCCCGCCCCCCCCTGGGGACGCCACTGCTGCCCACCTATGGTTTAACCCCCCACTCAAGTCGGGGGGATGGAAAAAGATTATCCCCCCCTCAATTTTGAAAACATGAAGAAAAAAGTCTTTAAAAATGACTTCTAAGTGTCTTCAAACTTAAGTTTTGAGGTCAAAATGAATGTTTTAAGCACCAAAAAGCTCAAAAATGCAACAAAAAGGTTTTTTGACCTACAATGAGCGTTTTTTACCTATTTTTTCTTCAAAATCGAAAAACGATATGAATAAACTGAACTTCAGAAAAAAAAACAGCGATATAGGTAAAATGCGTTTGTCAGATTTTAACACACACACACCCCCCTAATTTGAGGTGTGAGCCCCCACTCCGGACCAACTTGCCTATGTATGGTTATACTCTTCTGAAAATCTCAAACCTACCGACACCTCCCCCAAAAATCCGGGATGCCGCCTACCTATGATCAAGACTTGGTTTCCTATTTGGACGACTTTTTCATTTATTGATCTCCAAATAGCTTGGCTCTACGAACAATATTTTTTACGAACAATATTTTTTTTTGAGATCAAAATGAATTTTTATTTTTATTTGGTAAAATTTAATACAGTTGTAAAACGAATTTAAAATTTTGCTGCTTTTTCTTTAAAATTAATGTTATTTTGATGTAAGCAGCAGCAGCAGTTCTTTAAATTATAAGAATATATTCTATTAATTATGAAGAAATAAAATTAGTTTGGACTCACTTATGACAAAACATTTAGTATAAATCTATAATTGTGATTTGCTAATTTTCCATATTAAAAACGGTTTTCTTAAGTTTTTAAAACTAAACCTCTTGTTTGAAATTTAAACATTTAAAACTTGTCAAAGAATCGCCCATATTTACATAGCCCGTGAACATAGGTGGGCAGCCTAGCCTCTCGGATTTTGGGGGGGGGGTATAGAGGGGGTCAAATTTTAGGGGGGGGGGGGCGTGTCTGGCAAGACCCAAATTTTGAGGGGGGGAATGTACCCAATATTTCCGCGCTGCCTTAAAATGAGCTTAAAACGCGTAAAAAACGTAAAACAAGCTTATAAATGCTTTTTTATAAAGTTTTTTTAATAATTACGTAATAATAGAATAGTAATTATATTGTCTTGATTATAAAGTCAAGTATCACAAACTTTTTAATCTATAATCTTATATTTAATTAAAAGTTATATAGGTACATACATGGGCGTAGCCAAAGCCAGGGGGGGTCTAGACCTCCCTTTTGGGTCGGCAAAGGGAAAAATTTGGAGTTCGACCCCCCTTTTAGGTTGCCAAGGATAAAAATTTGGGGGGTCTAGAACAGTGGCGTTGGCGTGCCCAGAATTTCAGTTGGGGGGAGGGGCGGTCTGGGGGGGTAAATACTAATCCTGAAGGGGGGTCCGAGGGGCAGAATGCCCCCCCGAGGGACAAAATTTTTAATTTAAGGCGCTAAAATACACTAGAAATTTTAATTCCAGATGATGTTTATTACAAAATTTAAGGTTTTTTTATCCTTTTACATTTAAAACAGGTGTTTAAAACGTTAGGTAATAAAAGGTTAATAATGTTTAATTAATGTTTTTTGAATAATAAAAGAAAAAATGAAGTATATGACATAAACAAGGTAATAAACACTCCGCGCGAAGTGCGGAAAATTTTTTTAGCCCTTTTATAACGCTTAAAAATTTTTCTCTGGGAGGCGAATTTGGGGGGGGGTGTCCCCGGGTACCCCAAATTTAAGGGGGGTGTCAGCAAAATCCGAAATTTTGGGGGGGTATCGTATAACCCCCCAACCCCCCCCCTGCTCACCTATGGCCGTGAAATAATTATAATACTGTAAAAATATATTTTTATTTTGTACATAAACGTTTTAGCAAAAGTTGCAGCTCCAAAGATTATCGGAACAATTAGACGACGAAGTAGAATATCACGAGCATCAACTGAAACATCATCAAGTAAGTGGGTACACAGTAGCTGTTTTAGTTATGCAAAAAACTCCCATAGAGGAACGGGGGGGGGGGGGTAGGGTGGGGCCCCCTAGCCTCGAAATTTCGGGCCCCCCTAGAAAAAATCCAGGAGCACCCCTCCCCCCAAATTTTCGAATTTTTTACCCATGACCTCTCTAGATTTTGAAATCTGACCCCCCCTCCCCTCTCGAGAAAATTTTAAGTACTTTTTTTATACTAAATTTTCTTCCAAAAACGTTTTTACACACTTTTTATGCCTAAATATCGCTCTTTATTCAATAAAATGTAATATTATCTTAAAAAAAAACTATTATTAAATCTTTAATGGTTTAAAAGTATTTTGTTTCGGAAATTGGACCCCACCTGACCCCCTCTAGGTTTCAAAATCTTCCACTCCGGGTCGACCCTCCTAGATTTAGAAATGTCACTTACCCAGGGTAAACACCCTCCTAGCTTCGGTGACCGTGTTCATCTATGGACACGCGCGCACACACCCCTGAAATTTAAGGAAAGCTCTTAGTAACTCCCCCTCCTTAATTTTGGAAACTCTCGCGCATAACATGGGCAGATTGGTTTGAAATGGGGGGGGGGTTAATAAACCTAAATTGGGGTTTATTATGAGAAATGCGTATTACCGATATCGTGTTTAAGTTTACCTGTATGCATCGTTTTTGATTTTGAAGTAGAAATAGGTAACAACCGAGGGGGTTAACCTTTTGTTTACCTCTTTTCATTCAATATTTAGGAAGGGGGTGTTTATTACATTCCCAAAATTTAGGTGAGGAGAATTAAGCATACATGGGCGAGTGAGGGGTTTAACCCGGATTCAGGAGGGAGTTAAACTCCAAGAAACGCATTTTTATCCATATCGTTTTTTTTTGTCTGGAGTGCATTTACCCATATCGTTTTTCAATTTTGAAGGAAAAATAAGTAAATAAGTTAATTTAAGACAAGAAGCCTTTTTTATTGCATTTTTGATTTTTTTTATAGCCTAAAGCACATTTTTTTGACCTCAAAATCTGAGTTTGGAGGTAGTTGGAATGGAAGTCATTTTAAAGAAATTTTTTTTCTTTATTTTTCCAAAATCGGTGGGTTAACCCTTTCTCTCCCCCTTTTCTGAGTGGGGGGGGTTAACTGTTTTCATGCCCATATGGAGTTAATACCCTCTCTCTCCCAACTTACCTTGCACAAGCATCGTTCCACTTCCCAATTCTAAACACGCTAAAAATGGAGATATATCGGTCCAAAAATTTTTTGAGAAGTATTCTTCAAATACCCAATGTTTAAAGTTTAGCTTTAGGTAAGTGTTTTGGGTTCCTCAAAAGTCTAGTGTAATTGTAATCCCCACTTATGCCCATAGGTGGGCAGGGGTGGGGGTTTGGGGGGTTATACCCCCCAAAAATTCCGATTATAGCCGACAACCCCCCCCCTAAAATTTGAGGTACCCCAGACACTCCCCAAAAATTTGGGGAGTACCAGTGCTAAAAACGCTAAAAATGGGGTATTTGAGGTATACCCCAAAAAAAGTTTTTGGGACACCCCCCCAATTTCGGGGGTCGGGTATACCCCCTCCCAAAACCCGGGAGGCTGCCCATTTATGCTTATGCCTGCCTCCCTATGACCTGGCCAATAATTGGCAAGTTCCGGTTTAAGAGTTACAATACTGCTAAAAATAATCTACAATTTAATAGTGACAATTTAATCTACAATTTAATAAATTCGATTGGTGCTGGTAAAAACGCTAAAATTCTAAAATCAGTTGCTAAGAAAAATATGTCCCCTAAATACTTTAAAAATTTTATCACTGAATAAAAAGGGGTATATATCATGGATAAAAATAAGGGGGAAATTTGAAATAGGAATACGGGTTCAGACCTGTGCACGGTCTGAAATTGTCCCCTCCTCCGCTTTATTGGTAGATTTACCCCCTCCATTATATTGCCCCTCCCCCGCCCAAAAATGAAAAAGTACCCTAAAAATATGACGCCATTTTTGACCTATGATGACGCCATCATCGCGATTTTTTTGCAGTTTTTAGCCTATTTCAATGTATTTTAAGCCATTTTAGACCTATTTTTACCTTATTTCCGCTTTTTTTGTCCCTTTTTTCCCCTTTTCCCCTTCTTTTTTTCTCTTTTTTTCTCCTTTTTTTTCTCTTTTTTTTCTTTCCCCCTGCTTGCCCCCCCCCGTTTTATTGCTTCCTCCCGTTTCAAAAAAGTTGCCCCCCGTTTTGGAATTGCCCTCCCGTTTAAACCCCGGGGGGGGGGGCAGTGCACAAGTCTGCGGGTTCAAGTTCAACCTTTCTGCCTGTTCACAGGTGGGCGGGCAGCATTCAGAAAATCCGAAAACCAGCATACTCGAAGAAAACCCATTTTTTAGCGTTTTTAATACTGAAACCCCCTAGATTTTAAGGAGTGTATTCGAGGTTAATATTGGCGTCCAGAAAG
>JASAMX010032845.1:0-14192 GCA_030248175.1 Microlaimidae sp. YZB2_3
AATAAATCAATAAATGGTTATTATAATGGCTTCCTCTCCATTTTAATTCGCCGAATTAAAATGGCGACTATGCTATTATAATGGAGTGTACCATTTAAATCGAGAGGCTCATTATAATGGACTGCTTGTACTTACTTTTTTATATAGAGTTGCACGTTTTTCGGTATATTATATATTTTTGATAATACAGTAGCTATTTGTAGATTAAAAACGTTTTTTTATTAAATAATTTTATTACACTAATTATTTTAAGTTTAGCGTGAAAACTTTTTTTATTTGAATTAACTACAAAAATATTAAAACCAACAAATGTTATCATAAAACTATCAGAAAAACCTTATAAATAGGGTATTTTTAATAAGTGGCTAACTAAGCCGGTAGTTAATATGTGGTTAGTGGACTGATTCCCCTTAACTAAGTTACTTTGACAGTGATTTAAATGTTTGAAAAGTCATTTTTTATTATATAAGCTACAAGTGTTCAATAAAACTGCTTTATAAAAAAATCAAACTTTTTTAATCGCTCTTTTTGCCTGTGTAAAATCAAAAATGTATAAGATAAAGAAAATGCCCTACACTGTTTTCTAACCGTTGTTCTATATATATATATATATATATATATATATATATATATATATATATATATATATATATATATATATATATATATATATTGAAAATTCCACAGTGTGACTTTTTTTTCAGCAGGTAGAAGTATTTAAACGATCTGTGGAATAAGCTACAGTTTTTTTTGATAATCTACATGAGAGTTTTTCTACTTAATACTCCATTTCTTTTTTTTTTGAATTCCAACGTGAATCCACTGGATGACGGAGCGAAAAAACATTCAAACGAAAAAAATTCTGCAATAACATATGGAATAATCTACAATTCTGCATGAAAGTGTTTCCACGTAAAATTTGTGGAATAACGGAAGTAAAACTGGTACATGTTAGAGGTATGTAGAATCAAGGAAACGGTCAACATGCGGAATACTAGCTAAACGTTGGAATATTTTCAGCAGTACTATTTTTCCCCCTTGAAACTAATTTTTGAACGTGTGTATTATTTACAGTGACAGAGTGTCCTAAATGGCTTATTTTTTTAGTTTATGGACAAAAAAAGCCTATTACTATCTCCAGACAGTTTTCTTTAATTTAAGCTTCTACTTGTTGTTCAACGTGTAACTGGCTTCAACGTTGTTCAATGTTATTTTCTGCTCTGTCTAATACACATAACCTATTTTATTTAAAATTTATGCGTATATTTATGGTTTTAAACAAATGAAAAAATGTGAATAACTGTTTTAATTGTTGTTTTATTCTGTTTATTAAAATAAACATTTAAACTATTTTTTAAACTATATTTTGTTTAATTAAATATTTAAGGTAAAATGTAAACCAATTGTTGAGTAGATGTTATAGCAAAACAAACACCAAGCGAACGTTATTTTTTGCCATAAACAATATGTGGTTCAAAAATAAGTTTATATGTGCAAATGGCGGTAAATGTGAAAATATACGCATGGCACAAATATTCATTTACAATCCCTAAACTCAATCGAATAAAATTTACCGCAAAAAGAACTCCATTAAAAACCCACATTTCAATTTCCGCGATAACAATCTTCCACATTGTGGAATTTAAAAGTGTTATACTATTATCACAATAAAATCTCGTTTTTGAAGAGTTTTTTTTATAGTATTTTCCAACCATTATTATCAGAATGACAATTTAATTTATGGCGACTTTATTTATTTTGCAAATAGAAATCGTTGCAACTAAACTTTTTGATTAGAAAAATGATGTTTCTTTAAGTATATACTTTTGTTCTTTTGTTAGAATGTAATAATGAATAAAACAAATTTGTTGTTGCAACTTTATTACAAACAAGTCCCATTATTTTTATGTAATCATAAATTATGCTGAAAATTGGTGACAGTCTGCAATGGGCGATGCTGGTAACATTAGCATTACGAGTATACTCTCGATGTATATATAATGATAAGTTTTATTCAATCAACCAGTATATAATTACCGAGAGGTAGCGTAACACACGCTGTTTAGTGTTTTGAGGCAAAATTGACTAAATTAAAAAAAATATATGTGATCATGGTCATTTTTTTAATTTAAGTTTTGATCGTGGTCAGTTTTATATAATTATTTTTAAAATTTTATAGGTAAATTAAATCTTGCTGACGTCGATAATTCGGAGTATTGATACGACGATTTAACAATAAAAAACATTTTAAAATTTTTAGCAAAAACGGTTTAATATTAAAGATTAAATATTATATTTTCTCAATTATTTGTCAAATTACTCAATTTCGAACAAAAATAAAATTTTTAAAGGACAAGAGTTAACCAATTTTTGAACATTTTGTGGTTTAAAAAAACATTAAACGTTCGAATAATGTTCCTACACTACAATATCATGGTCTAGAGCTCCGTCAATTTTAAAAGAGAGAGTTTTGGAGCTCTGGAGCTCCTCCCATTAAATGAACGATTTTGGATTTATTTAAAGTTAAAATCCCTTTAAAATTACTCTATCTGCATTTTAAGACTATTTCTAGTGTTTTAAATAAGTTTTGAAAAAAAAATTAGTGCGCAAAAAAATTTTTGACAGAATAATATATGGTATCACCCTTATTATTCATAAAATTAGTACAAAAATGGTGCAGAGATCCGGAGCTCCGGAGCTCCGGGTTTTGCTCCGGAGCTCATAAAAGCGGAAGCTCGAAGCTCCGGGGCACATCACTAATATGTTCTAATTAGGTTTTAAAACAAAAACGTCATAACCGCACAATTTTAATTGTTCCGCTTATGTCACTCATCAAAACTTACAAGGTCATTCAAATATAATTCAACCATAATTAAATACCAATTTATTTTTAAAAATCTAGTCTATATATTTCGATTGGAATCGCTATTTCTAAAAATACTTAAAAAGTACTATTTACGACTAATAAATAAAGAGACTTAATTATCTTCTCCCAATTTAAAACTTCTTTTGTATAATTAAAACAAGTAATACCAAAAATGTAATACTACTCTCTGTTTTTTTTAGCGATACTGGACAAAAAGTTGACAAAAAATTTTTTGTTTGCAGTCTTATAACTTTTAAATTCGCCGCGATCAATATGCAAATATCTCGCGTTAAGGTCCTTGTACTTTTGGCTACCTCCTGAAAAAAATTTTTTTTCAATTATTTTGGGGGGTTAGCCCCGAAATCGCCGAAATTTACGGTCGATTTGTTTCGGCCAAATTTCTAACTTTTTACCATATGGGGCTTTACGTCTGAAAATTTTTTCGCAGATTGCCCATACTTTTCTGAGCTCGAAAATATATAATTTGTTAGGGGTAACCTACCTTGGTCGGGTACCCCGAGAGGTTAAAGGGGGTCAATTTCACGATTTTTGCAAAATCTTTGTATGGGGGACACCAAATGCATATTTTGGCATCATGCTCAAAAACTGTTAGACCCACAGGCCTGAGACCAGGAGGGATTTATGCGGAAATTTAAGTCCGATATTTTGGTGATAGTTTCAAAAAAATCTTGATGCACTAAGGCACTGCAATGGCTAAACCCTAAAAAATACTTTTCACACAGCCCCTCTACATAGGCGAGTAATATATCATTTTAATGCTCTCGGCGTGTTGATTTCAAAAATATAAAAAAAATGCTCTAAATGCCTGGGTAATTAAAATACAGACCCCTTTGTACCCCCAAAATTGGTAAGAGGTGATTTTTTTGTTTTTATTATTTATAAGCTGTGTTTATATTCGTTTGAAAGCTCTATGCGTGCTGATTTTAAAAATATTAATTTTAGGCTAAAATTTTTTATGGATACCCGGTTACATACCCCCAAATTCCCCAATTTCGAAAAATGGTAATTTTGTCATTTTTTTCATTTTAAGTGACATGTTTATACTCATATGAAAGATCTCGACGCACTGATTTCTAAAATATATGATTTTTTTAATTTTCTTCAGTGGTTACCCATTTTTGCACCCATCAATGTACCCCCTAAAATTCTTAAGAGGTGATTTTATTATAATACCCTCATGTTTATACTATGTTTATACTATGTTTATCAAAGCTCTTGACACGCTGATGTCAAAAAAATTATTTTCAACTCGATTTACCCAATGGTTATCATTTTTACAACACATAATGTACCTCCAAAAATTTTTAGGGCGTCTTTTTTATATATTTATTATAATACCCTCATGTTTATACTCATATCAAAGCTTTACACACGCTGATCCCAAAAATATATATTTCAACTCGATTCACCCAATGGTTACCATTTTTACAACCCATAATGTACCCTCTAAAATTTTTGGGGTACATTATGGGTTGTAAAAATGGTAACCATTGGGTGAATCGAGTTGAAATTTATATTTTTGGGGGATAACATGTGTCTAAGCTTTTAATATAGTATAAACATGAGGGTATTATAATAAATATATAAGAAAGATCCCCTAAAAATTTTTGGGGGTACATTATGGGTTGTAAAAATGGTAACCATTGGGTGAATCGAGTTGAAATTTATATTTTTAGGATAAGCGTGTCTAAAGCTTTGATATGAGTATAAACATGAGGGTATTATAATAAATATATAAAAAAGACCCCCTAAAATTTTTTGGAGGTACATTATGGATTGTAAAAATGGTAACCATTAGGTGAATCGAGTTGAATTTTATATGTTTTGGGATAAGCGTGTCTAAAGCTTTGATATGAGTATAAACATAAGGGTATTATAATAAAATCACCTCTTAAGAATTTAAGGGGGTACATTGATGGGTGTAAAAATGGGTAACCACTGAAGAAAATTAAAAAAAACCATATATGTTTAAAATCAGTGCGTCGAGAGCTTTCATATGGGTATAAACATGTCACTTCAAATGAAAAAATGACAAAATTACCATTTTTCAAAATTGGGGGTATTTGGGGGTATGTAACTATATAAAAAATATATAAAAAATATGTATAAAAAATTTTAGTCTAAAATCAATATTTTTGAAATCAGCACGCATAGAGCTTTTAAACGAATATAAACACGGCTTATAAATAATAAAAACAAAAAAAAATCACCTCTTACTAATTTTGGGGGTACAAAGGGCCTGTATTTTGGTTACCCAAGCATTTAGAGCAATTTTTTATATTTTCGAAATCAGCACGCCGAGAGCTTTAAAATGATATATTACTCGCCTATGTAGACGGGTTGTGTCAAAAGTTTTTTTAGGGGTCAGCCATTGCAGTGCTTTAGGGCATCAAGATTTTTTTGAAACTATCACCAAAATATCGGACTTAAATTTCCGCATAAATCCCCACGGTTTCAGGCCTGTGGCTCTAACAGTTTTTGAGCATGATGCCAAAATATGCATTTGGTGTCCCCCCAAAGATTTTTAGACAAAGATTTTTAGCAAAAAATCGTGAAATTGACCCCTTTTCACCTCTCGGGGTACCCGACCCAGGTAGGTTACTTCTAATAAATTATATATTTTTGAGCTCAGAATAGTATGGGCAATCTGCAAAAAAAATTTCAGACGTAAAGCCCCATATGGTAAAAAGTTAGAAATTTGGCCTAAAAAAATCGACCGTAAATTTCGGCAATTTCGGGGCTAACCCCCCAAATTTTTAAAACAAAATTGTTTAAGGAGGTAGCCAAAAGTACAAGGACCTTAACGCAAAATATTTGCATATTGATCGCGTCGCTTTTAAAAGTTATAAGACCTCAAACAAAAAATTTTTTGTCAACTTTTTTCCAGTATCGCTAAAAAAAAAAACAGAGAGTAAATTATATTTTATAATTTCTACAAAAATCAATAGTGCTGAACAAAATTAAAAATATTTAACTTCCTACCGAAAAAATTAATTTTGACACACTTTATATCATTGTATTATTATTTAAAATAATCTTAATCAACTTCAGCGTTTTCGAAATGTTTTCACTGAAAAAATATTCACATCGTTTCTGTCAAAATGATAAGTGTTAATTATAACTTATAATTGACAACTAATTACTGATAACAAATACCTAATAACTGATTATTGAAAATATAATTAAAAATACAGTGTGGTTACGCTACATCTAGACTATATGCTGACGAGCATATGGATGCCGCAATTAAAAAAACCTGCACCCATCGAAGTAGAATGGAGGATGATAAATGCGTATACTATCTGCGAACACATCGGTTTGGACAATTTTTAACATTATTTTGGACCGTTACTCCGTACTTTGTTATTATTGTTTGGCTCCATTATTAATATAGAATAATAAAGTTTACTTATTTTAACAATTTAAGCTTCGAAAGTTATTTTTCACATGATTTTGAAAAATATATTACAACAACAAGCTGATCCATACTTGGTTTTATTTTTATTTTTGTATAATAGGCTAAATTAAACCGAAACAGTGATGTATTATATGTTTATTATGAAAAACGTTGCTTAAAAAATGTCCAGATTTACGCCCAAAAACCTTCAGCTGCCGGACCGAATGGAATTAGATGGACGCCAATATTTCATCTGGGATAACCATATATGGATTTGCATGCAATTTTGGTAGTGATGTAAAAACGTAGTTTTTACAGTGTTAATATATTAATAAATAATATAGTAGCTATATTTTTTAAAGTTGAAAGTAAACACTTTCTAAAAAATAAAAAAATGTAAAAAAGTTGTTGGTATGGTAACTTTTAAGTAAATTTCGTAAAGGTATTGGTTCACGCATTAAGATACCTGTTAATTCAAATTGGATAACTTCTTAGTAGTTTTTTACTAACTTAGTTTTCTAGAATAGCGTTTATTTGATGTATCTTACTAAATATCATTAATTTACCTACAATTTTTAAACTATCAGTAGCAGTCAGAGCACAAGAGGACAAACATCATAAGTTGAATTTTAAATGTGATTTCTAGATATTTTATGTATTTTAGCGGGTTCTACCTCTACATTGCAGAGGTAAAATATAATTTTTTTTAAATCGAAAAAAAGCTTTTAATCGAGAAAAATTAAATTCTTAAAAGTTGTACTTTGGACATTTTGGACAAGGTATGAACTACGTTTTAGCCACATATTTTGTTGTAAATAAGTTCATTATAACTCATGATTTAATTTTTTTTACTATGCATATGTAGAGTAAAAAATCCGTTATATTGAAACAGTCTGTGTTATCAACTTGATTAGTGAATAGAAAAAAAGAAGAATTTTTACATCAATTCTTAGGTATCGCGGAAAAAAACTGGCGCTTATTAGGAGAAAACGTTTAATAGACGAAAAGAATTTAATTGAAGCTGGATTTAAAGTAAGTGGGGGTTTAAATTGTATTTAAGTTTTTAAATTTCTTAGACAAAATAAGAAGTTTCAAATTTTAAGATAAAGTGATAAATAAGTTAGTATACCGATTTTTTGTTGTTAATTATAAAACAAGAAATAGACGAAAGCTTTTTTATTTTTATCGCGTTTAAAACGCAGAAGTGAAACGGGAATAGCATTTCAGCGTTAGCGACGTGCGATCATACCGTGTGGCAAGCCGTTAAGACGCAAATTTCATTGTTAAGCAGTGGCGGCGTTGATCACTTCTGCGGGTAAAACTTAATTTTTCGTCTTAATAATCAAGAAAGCGTTAAAACCGTTTGTAAAAAAACCTTAATATCCAAATAATTTATTTTTAGCTGGGTTAATTTTTTTCAACTATTAACCAATAAAACCGTAATTTTCATAAAAATAGAATGGGTAAAAAAGTAAGGTATGTTTTTGTGTTAATAAATGTTACAATACACGGCTCGGTTTTTTTGATTGAAACTAAAATAAGTTCACATAATTTTGAAAATAACTTTATTAATATAGTTACAATTTTAAAATTAACATAAGTTAATATTTTATTGGTGTGTAATTTCGAAGTAAAATTTGTTTATTAAACGCATTAAAATTTAAAATTGCATATATTTTACTGCTCGGATTTTTGTAAGCAACCTTTAAGCTTTAGTTTTTTTAAGACATTACTGCTTTACAAAATTGGCACAGTTACTATAAACAAATGAAAAAAGTAACAAAAGTTACTATAAATTACTCGCATGAGGGACTACTATATATATTGTACACTGTAAAATTTACAACCCATATAATAGCAATATAAAACAAAATACAACGCACCAGACACAAACATATATGTTTTTTTGCATATCGGTGTTATAAGTGTGGTATATAGATACAGTGTGCAAACTAAGTAGTGACTCCTTACGCGATTTATTTTATTTTACCGTAACTGTGCTATTTTATAGGTATAATATGCACATATTTGCGCATAAGATCGCCATTAAATGTGCAGTGTGCTACAAAAGGCAGTGCGATTAAATTAGCATATGGGATTAGCATAAGGATATGGGCAAAAACACTGCTACTTTTGGAACAGTGCCCATTTACACGACACTTGTCTCAATAATGGCAGTTGTTTTGCCGTTAAGGAAAGTGCTCAAAAATGGCACCAAATTGTTTGCCTCCAAGACGGAGTTTCATATTTTTACTTAATATAATATAGTATTATCAAAACTATATAATAAAGAAAAAATGAGAAACTTAGAACAAACTGCTTGAAAACAAAGGAGATTGGTCCCATTTAAATGGGACCTTTCGATTTTTGTTTCCTTAAGGTGGAACGATACAGTTAGGATACCTTGTCGTTTTTTGTGTATAACTCGTGCCGTACGTGATAGACAGATGCAAACTATATGTTGGGTAAAAGGGTATTTTTTTCCGCTCAGTTCGGTATCCGTAACGTTCTTGGTGGACTATTTCACGCCGAGATATGCTTCGTTGAAAAAAGGCATTTTAAAACAGTTTTTCCCAATTTAACAGAACTAGAGTTATTATTACGTAATAAAAATTTAACACAAGTTAGATACACCAAATGTACATGCCCACAAAAATTTTCAGCGAAATCCCTACTATTGAAGTTTTTTAATTTCGTTTTATTGCTAAAATTGTTGAAATAAAAAATAAAAAGAAGTGATAGTAGAGATTTCGTTAAAAACTTTAAAACTGGCTCAGAATTATGGTCCAACTGATGTGTTAAAAATTGGGAACAAACTAATTTCTATCAAATGACTAAACTTTCATTTATGTTTTTTGATTTGACGTCGGGAAACTACATTTAGAAACGTTTGTTTAAAAGGCCCTTTTAAGCAAAAATTTCAGACGGGGCAGTAGCCGAGTGGTTAGAGCGTCGAACTCGGAATCCTGGAGATCTAGGTTCGAGTCTTTCTGGGACATATGTTTAACCTCAAAAAATGTTGTTTTTTTTAATTTTTCACTTTTTATTTAAAAACAGTGTTCATTATTCAATACTGTATTCAACCCCGAGTACGTGTTTTGAGGTGGTTTTGACGACTAACAAGTATATAGTCAGAATGCCCCGGGGGGTGGGTCGCACCCCCTCCTAGCGCCCCCCGGGGGTCAAATAAAGAAACGGAGGTCGGATTCGTAATCAGGACCTACGAAAACCCCCCGAGTACGTGTTTTGAGGTAAAACTGGTATATAGTCAGAATGCCCCCCAAGGGGGATTCGCACTCCCCTAGGGCCTCCCTGGGGTGTTGAATCGAAAAACCAAGGTTGGATTCGTAATCACGACCCCCGAAAACCCCCGAAAATGTGTTTTGCGGAAAATCGGCAAAAAGTTTCGACTGTATCGTTCCACCTTAAATGGGATCCCATTTAAATAAATGCGATTTAAATGGGACCTATTTAAATGGGACCTGTTTTTTCAAGCAGTTTGTTCTAAGTGTCTAATTTTTTTTATTATATAATTTTGGCATTATATATTTTTGACGTCAGTATGCTCTTTCTGTCAAGCATTTACAAGAATGCGAATTTAACTGATTTTCTTCTTGTTCGAGTTTTTACTTAGGAATCAGTATATAATGTTAACATTTTGAATTATTCAATGCAAAGGCAAAATACATCACTGCACTATTTTTGGTAGTTATACAATCAGTTTCTACGTTTCAGTGCTTGTTATGTAAGTATATAGTTATTATGCTAATAATCTTTCATAAACTCTACTGAATATTTTAAAAGATGTTTTTTTTCAGAAACGATTTCTGTTTAACGTTAGGGTTACAGACTGAAAACCTTAATATCAGCCCCGGCTGTTCTTTTTTTCGTGCGCAAAGTTATGAAATAAACTGCATGTGACTTGACTACATAGATAGATCTCCAAGTAATCTATTTGGCAATATGCAGTTTGTTTTATAACTTTCCGCATGGCAAAAATAACAGTTGGTGGCCGAAATTAAGGCTGGCTGAATTTAAATCAGTTACCCTATATTTGCTTATAATTTATTATTTAGTTACGCGGCCCCAGAGACATATTTTGTAAGCGTAATGATGAACGGCTGGAACTGGGGGAAGGCTATGTGCATCGAAATCGAAAGAACACTAATGTCAAATTCCAATTCGGGGTTTATTACGAATGTCGAAAAGATGCCGTTCTACGCGCCGCCGAATGTGCAATTAACATACGGTACGTTTAAACCTTTTGAGTATAAATTAATCTGAATTAAATTCTTGTTTTTTAATGTTTTAATGCGTTCATATAACGTGACATAAGAGTCAGCCTTAAAGACAATGGATTAAGAATCGTCATTCTACAAGGATACACGTCAAGATTTTAGAGACCCTTAAAATATCATATTATTCGTGATCACGTCATGTATGTTTTGCTCCGTAGGAATGGTTGTGGGAGGAGCTGTTTTAGCCAATTAGTGCTTGGGAAAAATTAATCTCCAATGAATAAGAGATCTCTATTTTTTCCAAAGCGCTAATTAGCTAAAAATATTTCTGTGACGTCAAAACTCTGTATTTAACACTCAACAACTTCTGTTTATATGGGAGAGTTTTGACAATTGTGTACCTTAATATAAGAATAAGCCTTAAAAATAAAGCTTAAGAATATGTAATTGTATACAAATATGTACCATCATGTATTACTATTTATGGTAATAAGATCTACCTCACAAACTTAAATAACTGCTATAATCCCTTTGGTTTATTGTTTTGTTTATTTCAATATAGGGTAACTGACTTAATTTCGGCCACCTTTTTTATTTTTTTGGATAAGTTTTTTCTGCTTTTTACCATCGATCCAAAATTTGGTCAAATGAAGTTTAAAGCTCTTTTTTTATAGTGGCCGAAATTAAGGCGCGAGCCATTAACATCGGCCACCTAGAAAAAACTTTCTATAACTATTGCCAAAATAAACAATAAAAATTTTTAAAGATTGCAAATTTATTCTTAGGTATTTTTCTTGGTATATATAACTTGATTTTTTTCACGTTTACAAGCTTTAATAGTTATTAGCAAGACTAAATAATTATGTCAAAACCTTAAAAAAAAACAAGTTTTAATAACCTGTATTTTTTGTAAAATTTTTTTTGACTTAAAAAAACGTCAAAAAAAGTCAAACAAGCAAAAATAATTTTTTATAAATACGGTAGTACGATGATATTTAAAAACAGCAAAAAACGGCAGGTTATTTTACCTAAATTTTAAGGTAACCGAAATTAACGAAATCTTAAAATGCGCAGTTAGTAAAATGCATTGCAAAGTGATTTTGAAGAAAATATCAAAACATAAAAATTAACAATTTTTAGCTTTAAATAAAAGATATTTTGGGGTTATATAGTGCTTTTCTCTAAATTTGATGCAGTTTAAACACAAAGCAAAAATTTAAAAAATCACAAAAAATTCATTTTTAGTATATAAATGTTGATAATGCAGAATAACAAAAATAAAAAACTTTTGCAAAAATTTATTAAATATTCATCCAGTTACTTTTGTTCTGGTTCTTTTGTGTTTTAAAAATAAGTCAATTTTCTAACACGCTAAATCGGTGGCCGAAATTAAGACCTGGCCGAAATCAAGTCAGATACCCTACATGTCACCAAAATTTCCTTGGGGCATATTAGATAAAAGCGTTTGTTAATTTTGATTTTACAAATCTCCATCTATTTTTTTATTGTAAAATCCACGATATAGGCACCTTGCACTAGAACTCGGTTTATACATGAAGTAAGCAATATACATAAGCTCACCATAATGTATTATTACCGTATCTCCTACTTATCTTTCGTAGTATTCGGATCAACCGATCGGTTGATCCAATGGATCAACTGAACTTTCGCGCGCTTTCGATCGGTAGATCTGCATACTACGAAAGATAAGTAGGAGATACGGTAATTATCCATTATGGTGACGCTTATGTATATTGCATACTTCATGTATAAATTGAGTTCCAGTGCAAGGTGCCTATAGAATATTTGGGACGGTTTATCTATCGACTTGCAATTCAAAGGAAGTATTTCCACACAGAGAAAAAAAAATGCGGGGCATTTGTTATCTACGCTGATAAGCCCGTTTTAATAAAGTCGATAGTCCAGTCCATATATTCTTTATCATGTTTTTCAAAAGTAGGCGGATTACGAAAATTCTTATTTAACAGTCTCCTATTATCTGTTTTTTTAGCGATTCTGTGAAAAATTTTGACAAAAAAATTTTTGTTTGAGCTGCTATAACTTTTTAACGCGTCGCAATCAATATGCAAATATCTCGCGTTAGGGTTCTTGTATTTTTGGCTAGCTCCTGAAAAAAAGTTTTCTTCAAAAATTTTGGGATATTAGCCCCAAACCATACATGGGCAAGTTGGTACGGAGTGGGGGGGTTAAACCCCAAATTAGGTGGGGGGTTAAAATCCGAGAAACGCAAAATACCCATATCGTTTTTTTTTGTAGTGCATTTTACCCATATCGTTTTCCGATTTTGAAGGAAAAATAGGTAAAAACGTAGGTCAAAAAGCCCTTTTTTATAGCATTTTTGAGCTTTTTATTGCTTAAAACATTCGACCTCAAAATTTAAGTTTGGAGGCAGTTAGAAGTCATTTTAAAGACATTTTTTTTCTTCATTTTTCCAAAATTGTGGGGTGGGTTAACTTTTTCTCCCCCCCCCCACTTCTAAGTGGGGGGGGGTTAAACCCCCGTTTTTCAGAACTTGAGGGGGAGTTAACCCCCCCCCAACCCCTCCCCCGTGCCCATGTATGCCCCAAACCCCCCCCCCCCCCCCCAAATTTATGGGGGGTAGCAAGTGCATATTTTGGCGTCATGCTCAAAAACTGTTTGAGCCATAGGTTTGAAACCGGGGGATTTATGCGGAATTTAAAGCTCTAATTTAAGCTTTGATGATAGTCCCAAAAATTTTTTATGCCCTAAGGCACTGCAATGGCTGACTCCTAAAATAATACTTTTGACAGAGCCGCTCTAAAAAGGCGAGTAATATATTATTTGAAGGCTCTTGGCGTGATGGTTTAAAAATATAAAAAAAATTGCTCTAAATGATGAGGTAAACAAAATACGACCCCAAAATTAGTAAAGGATGATTTTTTTTGTTTTTATTATTTATAAGCCGTGTTTATAAAGAATTATTTTTGCTTGTTTGACTTTTTTTGACGTTTTTTTAAGTCAAAAAAAATTTTACAAAAAATACAGGTTATTAAAACTTGTTTTTTTTTAAGGTTTTGACATAATTATTTAGTCTTGCTAATAACTATTAAAGCTTGTAAACGCGAAAAAAATCAAGTTATATATACCAAGAAAAATACCTAAGAATAAATTTGCAATCTTTAAAAATTTTTATTGTTTATTTTGGCAATAGTTATAGAAAATTTTTTCGAGGTGGCCAATGTTACTTTAATGGCTCGCGCCTCACAATTTCGGCCACTATAAAAAAAGAGCTTTAAACTTCATTTGACCAAATTTTTTTTAATTGACGGAAAAGCAGAAAAAACTTATCCAAAAAAATAAAAAAGGTGGCCGAAATTAAGTCAGTTACCCTATATTGAAATAAACAAAACAATAAACCAAAGGGATTATAGCAATTATTTAAGTTTGTGAAGGTAGATCCTTGTACCACCATAAAAAATAATACATGATGGTACATATTTGTATACAATTACATATGCTTAAGTCTTTATTTTTAATGCTTATTCTTATATTAAGGTACACAATTGAAAAACAACTCTCCCATATAAACAGAAATTGTTGAGTGTTAAATACAGAGTTTTGACGTCACAGAAATATTTTTAGCCAATTAGCGCTTGATTAATGTAACTGAACGAAGTAGATGCATATA
>JASAMX010032848.1:0-30542 GCA_030248175.1 Microlaimidae sp. YZB2_3
CGTATTGTTTTTATTCGGTTTTGTTTTTCTGAAAATTTCACAAAATCTTTATTAATTTACAGGTTTTAAAGAGACTTGTTTCAGTCTTTTCTGGCATTTAGTTTTTAAACTTATGTCGCTTTATACTATTCCATTTAATATAAGGCTTTTTTCGAAACTTTGTTTCCTCTTTTGCTAGAATTAGAATTATAATTTACTTAAACTTTAAATTATGCGTCAAAATAAAATATAAATAAGGCGGATATTATTTTTGGTTTGTGTTAAGATGGAAAAACTGTATTTAAATGCAATGAAATGACAAGAGAAAAACAACGCCCACAAAAATTTTTAATTTCTCTAAATCATTTTTTATTATTCAAATAAAAAAATTGTATTACTCCCGTGTGAAAATAGAACGATTTCACTTAATTTAAATAGAAACAGGTGCCCCGTATAAATTTTTCAGTTCAAAAAATATGTTTCCAAGACAAACATTAAAAAAGCGTTAATTAATGTTGTGTTTGCTTAATTTTTTATGGGTACTGACAAAAAATTAAAATATTTAGGTAAAAAACAATTCAGGTGAGTTTATCTTTCAAACGGTAAGTTGCTTTATAAAAAAAGTTTTTTAAATATAGAATGTAATGTTCGCGATGCATTATTAACCGCATCATTGATAATTTATCGTTACCTGAAGTTTTTTGCCAGTCTCAGTTATTTTTAAACATACTTTAGTGCTAAAAAAACAAATATACACAGAGGTTACGTTTTTGTTTAAAATATAAAAATATGTCATTTGCGATAATTATATTGAAACAAAGCAATTAACCAGTGTTTGTACGAAGGAACTTTAATTAACCATGATTTTTAATTAATTAGTGATGAAAATAGTACTAAATATTTTTTAAGTTCGTTAATGTTTGGATTTTTCCAGTAAAAAAACTTTACAAGTCAAGGCTGGTTGTTTAGTTTGTTAATAAATGCATATTTTATAATAATTTACAATATATACCGCGTAATTGGAAGATCAACCAACGTTGAATTTAGTATAGTAATACCAAAAAATTATAATAATAATAAAAAAATTATGTGACAATATTATTATGTGAAAGAAAAAATATTGCTTAGACACATTTACTACCCTAAGTAGGGTGCACCTTAATTAGGGCATGCCCTGCTTAGGCATGACCTAATTAGGGCCACTGAGAGCCATAACTAGGGCTCACTTTTTAATTAGGGCACTAATTGAGCAATATATGAAGTCACATATTTTTTCTTTGTTTTGTTATGTTATATATTTTTCGTAATTCATACGATGAATCGGCTCGTAGTTTTGTAGTTTTAAAAACCGGTGGCATGACTTAAATCTATATGTATACTGAAGTAACACTAATAACACTAACTAACACTAATACTAATAGTTTTTACAAAATTTATACTGAAAGTCTCTGGATTTTGTCCCGGCTGAGACACACTGCATTTTAATTATATTGTTTGTTAATATTGTTATGTGTTGTATTTGGTTGCGCAATCAGTGCTAAGTTACATCAGCCTTGCATATCCGGTTTTATTCGAAATAAAAAAACTTAAACTTTAATATGTAGGGTGACTTGCGTTGACCATTGATTTATTATGTATGAGGTGGAACATAAAATGATGACTTACAACTACTGGTGAGTATCAGAGAGAAACTCAGTTAAGTAAATAACAAATAGCCTGTGTGGTGCAGTGGTACACACTGGACTGAGAAGAACACGCTTTGAATTTAAAGAAAGAAAACCCGGGTTTGAATCCTGGTACGGGAAATTTTCTTTAGTCTCCAAAAAAAAAACAGTCTTCTCTCGCAGCCAGTTATGGGTCGTCACATACATGTATGTAAGGGTGTAAGTTGAGCATATTCCAACGACATCGAAACCTTACCAATATAATAAATACGTACACAACGACCCGACCTAAAGTCTTTCTTTGAAACAATCTATATTTACGTATAGTATAAATATTAAACTTTGTAAAGTTTTGTTGTTGCCTAATTTAAGTAACAATGTTTATACGTGAATGTTTCAAATCACGGTGCACGTCGAAAATGCAACATGTCAGGATTCTAAGGACCCTCAAAATGTCATATAGTATTCGTGACCACGTCGTATATGTTTTGTTTTGTTGGAATGGTTGTGGGAGGAGCTGTTTTAGCCAATTAGCACTTGGGAAAAAATTGCTTTCCAATAAATGAGAGATTTTCTAATTCATTAATGAGATTGAGAGAGATCTCCATTCTTTTCCTAAGCGCTAATTGGCTAAAAGTGATTCCATAATGTCATAAGTCTGTGAAGATCTTTAACACTGAACAACTTCCGTTTAAATGGGAGGGTTTTGACCATCGTGAATTGCACCATCGTATTCGTGTTAACAATTTTTACTACCAATAAAAACTTAACGTTTTATTTGCTTTATTATATCAAAGTAACTGAAAATTCTTCTGTTTCCCTCCACCTATAATAATTCGATTCGATTGAAGGAAGTTTTCAAATACAAGCGGGTATAACTAAAAAAATAGCAATCTACAGTTTATAATAGAAGAAAGTTCATTATGGCTAATAGCCGGGGCTTTTTTGTTTTAATTAAAATTAATTCATATATTTTTCAAACTTAATCTATTTTCAGGGAAGAGCGCGGAGCGCTCTTTCCCTTATATTAAATGGGTTAAGTCACTGCGCGGTTAACCGTTGTTGATGGCGTCATCGAAATCAACAAAAAATTTAATAGTTTTTCAGCCAATTAAAAATCTAAACATTTTACATAACTAAAATATTACCCATATTTTTCTGATATTAAAAACCTAAAAACTTTTGCTAAACATACCTGAATTTCATACTAATAAGCTTAATTTGCTTAACTTTTTTTTGTTTTTCTTTTTTTTTTTGGGGTCCCCCAAAAATTTTTCCCTGTGGTAAATATTTGGAGCTGATTTTTTGCACGTAGATGCTAAATTGCCGCCTCACCTGAATTTTATTCTCGTATATGCTCTATTGTCCGTAGTTAAACCTCTGTTCATGTGAAAAACGACCAGTTTTTTCTAAGTTACGCAATAGGTACTGGGGTACTTGTGTGACACTTTTTTTCCTCACTGAATTACATATTAAGTTACTTTATTCAGTAATACACATTCTCTTGTGGTTATTTTTTTGGTTTAAATTATAATTCCTTACCTTTTTATAAAAATTACTAATTTTCAACGAGAAAACTGTTGTTTTTTTTCTAAACTGATATTAAAAAAAACTAAACAGATATTATTACGCTAGTGTATCAAAAAACTCAAATTACAAATCTGATAGAATTTTGCGAAATATTAAATGAAAATCTGGTTGAATTTTGAGAAATATTGAATGAATACTGTTTTAAAAAAATATAAAATCTTAAATAAATACTGCTTTAATGAATAAGCTTCTAAACAACCACCTTATACCTAAAATGATGTTAGGCCTTTGGTGTAGAGTTTCGTTTTCGCTTAGAAAATTTTTATAACTACACAATATAAAAAAGCGAAATGTTTTTATATGTATATAGTTCACTTCTAAAAATAAAACTTTCAATAACTAACTGGTAATATCAAAGTAATTGCAAACAAAAAAACACACCAACTGTAAAAACAAGTAAAGAGTATTTTTTTTAAATGGCAGTGTTTATTTACTATTATTTTATGTTTTTAACAAACAATAAATAAATACACAGTGATATACATAAAGAAACAACCGTTAATAATAAGTACGTTTTATATTCTTGAGCTGTAATTTTTGTTTGGTATTGTCCAAATAACATATGAGCTAAATAACGAATCGAACTGCAACTTTACCTGCTTATTCTACTAAAAGTGACTTGACAGACTTTTATTTTTAAATTTCGTCTTCTGAAAAACATCATTTAAAAAACTTAATAGACCCTCTCAATTAATACGCTCCGGATCTTTTTCCTTTAAGGTAGAACACCACAGTTAGATTTTGACGGCAGATCCTTACTAATTAATTTTTACTAAAGTAATTAAATCTGCTGATTCAATTTTCACATTCTTTTTTCTGTAAAAAAATGTTATCGTCCACAATCATCAAATAACATCAATAAAATACATGTCAAAAATACAATAATTATGAAATTTATTACCAAAAATATTCTTTTTTTTCATTTTCGATTTAGCGTATCTTGAATAATAAAACGCTTTTTTTTTAATTAAAAAGCTAAAAATTTAAAAAAAATTCGATCTCGATCCCAAGGATGTGAGGATCAAAAACCGACATTCTAACCGCTCGGCTACTGGGTGGACTGAGCTTTTTCACTTAAAACCTACTTTTAAAGAAACGGTTTAAAATGAAGTTTCTCGGCGTCAATTAAAAAAAAATTAAACGAAAATTAAAAAAATTGATTCGCTCAGATTTTAATGAAAGTTTGGAAATAGTTAGACACAAGTCTAATCAATACTTTGAATTGTATTTGATTAAAAAACTAATTCAGGGTTTTTTTATTTGATTTTTCTTTTAAAAACATCGATTTTATTAATTTTCTTCAAATTTTTAATTACTTTTTACCCCAACCCTCTCAAAAGTTGCCCATTCTCCCTTCCTGAATTACGTTTTACTCCAAGTATGCAATAAACATAGCGAGTCACTATAATGAAAATCGTTGTCCCCTATCTTTTGTAGTATGCAGATCAAACCTCGAAAGCGCGCGAAATTTCGATCGGTTGATCTGCATACTACAAAAGATAAGTAGGAGATACGGTAATTATCCATTATGATTACGCTTATGTATATTGCATACTTCATGTATAAACCGCGTTTCAGTGCAAGGTGCCTATAAAATTGCGGAAAAAACTGAACGAATCAAATTTTTTAAATGGTCAAAAACTGTTTTTGAGCTTTATATTCATTGAAATATATCTTAAAATAGAACAACTGGTAAACAATGATATTATTACCAATAGATACATCATTGAGCTTTCGATCGCATTATATTTTTGTCAGACAAAAATTAATATCTAAGACGATATCTAACTTTTAGTAAAATTCGTCATAATAACTGTGGTGTTCTACCTTAAATGCCTGCAGCTCTCAATTTCCACCCTTTATTTAATTTAGAATATGGTTTTAATTATTCTATTCGCATTTAGGACGATTTTTATCGTTTTCAATAAATTTTGAAAACAATTGGCAAAATAATCTGTGGTTTAGTCTTTAAAAATTTATGAAATTAGCACAAAAATAGGGCAAAACTTTGGTTTGGCGAAACTTTTGAGCTTCAAAAAAACACCGCTGCAAGTCGGCAGGAGTATAATATAGCGTCATTAATTAACTCAGTAATTATTTAACTAATTAGTTAATTTACTAATTAATTAATTAATTAATTAGGGTATCTGACTTAATTTCGGCCAGGCCTTAAATTCGGCCACCAATGTAGGGTGTTATAAATTCACTTATTTTTAAAACACAAAGGAACTAGCACGAAAGTCACTGGATGAATGTTGAATAAAGTGTTTTTGCAAAAGTTTTTTATTTGTGTTATTCTGCCTTATCAAGATTTTCATACAAAAAGTGTTTTTTGTCATTTTCTTAATTTTTGTTTTGTGTTTAAACTGCATCAAATTTAGAACGAAGCATTATATAACCTTAAAATATCTTCTTTTTAAGGCTTAAAATTGTTAAATTTCATGTTTTGATATTTTTTTCAAAATCACTTTGCAATGCGTTTAACTAACTGCGCATTTTAAGATTCCGTTAATTTCGGCCACCTTAAAATTTAGGTAAAAGAACCTGCCGGTTTTTGCTGTTTTCAAATAGCATCGTACTACCGTATTTATACAGAATTTTTTTGCTCGTTTGACTTTTTTTGACGTTTTTTAAACCAAAAAAATTCAACAAAAAATATAGGTTATTAAAACTTGTTTTTTATGGTTTTGACATAATTATATTAAATCTTGGTAATAACTATTAAAGTTTGCGAACAGGAAAAAATTAAGTTATATGTACCAAGAACAATACCTAGGGATAAATTTGCAAGCTTTAAAAATTTTTATTGTTCATTTTGGCAATAGTTATACCCAGTTTTTTCTAGGTGGCCGAAGTTAATGGCTCGCGCCTTAATTTCGGCCACTATAAAAAAAGCTTTAAACCTCAACTGTTCTTTAAGTGCAAAAGAAATTTTAAAATTTTTCACTGGAATAACAAAAATAGCTATCGTTTGATTTTTATACCAAATTGGAAAAACCAGAAAAAAACTTATCCAAAAAAATAAAAAAAGGTGGCCGAAATTAAGTCAGTTACACAAATATAAATAAAAATATATTTTATTTTTTATGCAAAACCAAAAAAAGATTTTTGAATTTGCGAAAAACGCAAAAGACAAACGGAAAAAATCAAACGGCGAGGATGAAGCAAAAAACAGCGGTCATGGGGCGAAACAAGCGCGACGCGCCGAGAAAAAACAAGCAATAGAGGAAGCAAGCCAATGAGCAGGAACACAAAGCAAAAAAGAAAACACAAAAAAGGAAAAGGAAAGAGACAAAAAAAAAAAGCAAAACAGACAACACACCAGGAGAAAAAAGCAAAAAAAGAAAAAGAAAAAAAGAGAACCAATAAAAAAAAAAAAACACCCCCCACAAAACGCCAAAAAAACACCAACCGACACACACACACACGCCCCCGGGAGAGAGCAACGACACCCACCGCACCCACAACCGGAAGTCTAAGCTTATCTCTTTTCAATAATGTTTGGGGTAGGGTGCATTCCTGCTAAACGCAGACCTATGGTACTAGTGTGAGATACAGATAGGTAGCCCCCCCCTATCCCCCTTAACTCTATTGGTGGAAATCAACCCAAAATAACAAAATGCATTAAGAAAATTTTATAAAATTTTATTTCATTCCATTTTTATTTTATTTGTTGCTTATTTTTTTAGTTTATTTATTTTTTTGTTTTATATATATATATATATATTATTTATATGTATATATATATATATATATATATATATATATATATATATATATATATATATATATATATATATATATATAATTCAATTTCTTTTTATGTTAAGTTTTATTTTTCATTTTATTTTATTTTTGTTTAGTTTTGTTTATTATTGTCTGTTATATTTTTTTAAAACAAATCTCACCTCACGACAATCCCTAAAATTTTCTATTAAGGGAGGTGGGTGGGGACATTGACTAAAACCCTATACCAGCAGCAGTGCTGCAGACCTGTACTGGGGGTTTTATCGGGGGGCAGATTCCAAAACAGGGGGGGGCAAGCAGGGGAGAAAGAAAAAAAAAGAAGAAAGAAAGAAGAAAAAAAAGGAAAAAGCGAAAATAAGGTAAAAATAGGTCTAAAATGAATTAAAATATAGTGAAATATGCTAAAAACTGCAAAAAATTTACGATGATTGCGTCATCATAGGTCAAATGACGTCATAATTTTAGGGGACTTTTTTTAATTTTGCGGGGGGGGGGGGCAATAAAAACGGGGGGGCATACTCCCTCCAATAAAGCGGGGAGGGGGGCATTTCCAAGACCATTGCACAAGTCTGGTGCTGATACAGGATTTTAGGCGCTAATATGAAATATTCATAAGTCGTACCGCCTCTGCTATAAAAAAATATTAATTTCGAAAAATACCACAAAAAGAACCGAAAATAAAATAATAACATAATCGCGCCGGAAATAATCCTTTTTTGGTTTTTAAAAACAGTACGGCTACTTATCTTAAAAGCTTAAACTTTAAAAAAGGGCTAAAAAATTTTCCGCGACCTTGTTTATGCCACGTACTTTATTATTTTCCTATTATTTAATAAAAATAAGTCTATAAAACAAAGAAAAAATTTTTGACAAACAATTTGATACCTTAAAATTTTTTGATTTCCAAAACACTAACAACTGTAAAATGAGTACATAAAATTACAGCTGAGCAATGCGAAGTGCCGAGAAAATGTTTAAAATTACTTCTCCTAACTTTTAAATTTTTAATCTTACCATTACAGCAATCTAAAGTGGGGGCGGAGTACAGCGTGGTCGTATCAAGATTACAAAACAACGTAACACAAATTTAGAAGTAGAAACCAATAAAAACATTAAGAATGGGGTGGGTCTATGTGTGGTCATACCAAGAATGTTAAACAAAGTACACACAAATTTGGAAGCATGGAGACCAAATTATCGAGCGCGGAGCGAAGCGCGAAACAATTTAAAAGAATGGTTGTTCTAGACCCCCAAATTTTTGACCAAAGGAGGGTCTAACCCCAAATTTTACCTTTTGCCGACCCAAAAGGGGTGGCGTAGACCCCCTAGACCGCCCTGGAACGCCCGTGGGTGGAAGGAAACTCCGCTTAACTGTTAAGCTGTGATAGCTTTTATCTTGAAATTAAGTTGGAGAATATTATCTGATTAATCATTACTACAAAGCTTTTCTTGGCTTTTGGTAAAAAAAATGGCACCAAGATTTTTAAATGCTATAAACTTATAAATGTTTTATTTGTGAACAATTGTTTTATTTCCTAAATATCTTACAAATCGACCAAACATTGTTTGCATGCAAAAACAATTGTTGATAATTGGACCATTCAAACAAGAAGGCCCGTGCGTACAGTGATGTTCTTCAAGTTGCGGAGCGGAGATTCGGGGTAAGCCCCGACTGACGAGCTTTGCCATATTTTTGCACTAAATTTTTAAATATTTAATGAGAAATGCCACAATTATTCTGTCAAAAAAATTTTTAACTTGTAAAAAACGATAACAATAGCCTTAAAAATGCACCTAGCATAATTAAACACATATTTCAACCTTGGATAAACTTAAAATCACTCATTTAAGGGACGGAGGTACAAAGCTTCCTTTACTCTAAATGCCCAAAGCTCTTCGTTCAGAGCATGATATTGGACATCACTAGTATAAAACACATTTAGGCAATGTTTTATTACATTTTTTTACTGAAGATAAAGTCTTTCAGGCTGAAATTAAGGGCGTAACCGTTCTTAGCCAGGAAAAAATAAACAATAAACCCGTGAGCGAGAAAAATTAAAAAAAGTTTTCAGCGGTTATGTAACCAATTATTATTTAGTTGCGTCATGTGTTTCTCTGCACGTGATATTTTCTCAAAAAACGAGTGGTTACTTTATCACTCATCTATTTTCACCCTGATAGAATTTATCTTTAATTTTATTTTTCAAAAAAAAAAACATGAATAACAAAATTTATCAACGTTTTTAATTTTGTTTGGAACGGTGTTGCGAGTCGAACCCCCCTAGCTTTCTAGGGGGGTCGACCCGGGGTGGAAGATTTTGAAACCTAGAGGGGGGTCAGGTCCAGGTGGGGTCCGGTGTCCAAAGCAAAACAGTTTTAAACCATAATCGTCGTGAAATCTAAAGCTTATAGTTCATGCAAAAAAATATTTTTAAATTACAACAAAATAAATACTACAGTTTACGGCTAGAGTCAAAATTGTTTCTCTAGAAATTATGCATAACGCTCGAAATTTTCCTATAGTCCTGCCACAACACTAAATTTATATTTAAAGCTTATGGACTACGATACATAAGATATTTTTGTCCAGTATACACGTATTTTGTTTTGTTTTGATTTATAATAAAGTGTGTGTTTAGGTTGTTTACTCTGTTTTACAATAAGAACCCTGCTTCGCCATAAATCTCTGGCCGCAAACAGGTTTTTTTATATACCTTAGGAAAATAAAATATCATATTATGAAACTCCGTACGCCGACATATTTGATTGAAACCTTTCTACCTTTTTGACAAACTTTTTTCTAAATTGCTCCTGCTACTTTTAAAAATATACTTATGGTTTTTGTGCCAAACTCGTGTTAACCTAAAACGATGTAAAGCAGTGTCAGAATAACTTTGGTTCGCATTATTGATTTTTATCTTTTAAAGTGCCCTCAGAATTGTTCGCGGGCTATGAACTTTAAAACCAGTGTAAGCATATTTGAAAACCAGTAGAGACATTATTATCTTTACGTGTTTAATCTCAGTTTCCGAGCATTATTATTTAATTATTTTTACGTATTTTACCTCAATTATTATTTTAAATTGCTTATGTTCATCGTTTTCAATGTGCAAAATGCCAAATCTTAGAATAAATTTTGTTCGCACAATTAATTTTAATGTTATCAAATATCCTGAAAATTGTCCGCGGGCTGTAATTTTTGAAACAGTCTAAAGCTCGGCATATACTTCGTTCAAAGTGTCCCCAGGACAAAAACCTGATCATTGATCTTGGTTAATATAACCTCGTTTTTTTAAGTTTTAAAAACGTTATAAATTTCTTTTTTAAGCCCAAATGTCAAAATAAAAAAAGGATCCGTAAAAAAACTTTTATAAATTAATCATGTTCCTACCCTCTTATCATGCTCTTGATATCCAGCTATTTTAATCAAAGGGAGCTGCGAAGCTCCGACTCTTAAATAAGCGATTTCATTCATATTTAAGCTTGAAATGTGTTCTAAGTTATTTTATTCGCGTATTTAAGACTTTTTTTATTGTTTTGAATAAGTTTTGAAAAAAATTTAGTTTACAAAAAAATTTTGATAAAACAAATTTATGGTACATATATAATTTATGGACTCCTTAATTATTCATGAATAATTAGTAGAAAATTAGTGCGGAGCTCCAGGAGTTTCTCCTAAGCTCTAATCAGGGGACTATTTCATAAAGATCTCTGAAATTGTAAATTAATAAACGGCTTTAATTCTTCAGAAAAAAAAAAAGCCAAAAACAAAAAAAAAAACGAACCACTAAAAAAACCCCAGAACAAACGAACCAAAAAAAAAAAAAATAAAAGAAAACAGAAACACCAAAGAACAAAAAACAGAAGAAAACACACAAACACCCAAAAAAGGAAAAAACAAAAAAAAAAAAAAACACAAACCCAACCACAAAACAAAACAAAAAAAACAAACCCCCCAAACAAAGAAGAAAAAAAAAAAAAAGCGCAAAAAAAAGAAAAACAAAAGAAAAAAAAAACCAAAAAAAAAAAAAAAAATGGAAACCCACAAAAAAAAACAAAAAAAAAAAAAAAAAAAAAAAAACAAAAAAAAAAAAAAAAAACAAAAAAAAAAAAAAAAAAAACAAAAAAAAAAACAAAAAAACAAAACAAAAAAAAAAAAAAAACAAACACAAAAACAAACAAACAAAAAACACACCCAAAGCAACACAAAACAAAAAACAGCATCTACTGACTTCCAAGTTTAACCAAAGACTATGATTTTTCGTTGTTATAGGTATTATGGTTGAATTACTAACCTGATAAGTTTTTATGGGAGACAGGACCAATTAAAATTGTTCGGTTATGAGGTTAAAAAAATGGAACGTTTTTTTAATTTCCACTTTTTCACAATTTATACAAAAAGCGGTTCACTTTAGCATTTTAAAAAAATTACATTTATGCCCTAAATTGAGTAATTTGATAATTGTGAAATAATCGTATTATAATCTAATCTATGGTATTTTAATCTTTAACATTAAACTGTTTCTGCTGAAAATTTTAAATTGTTTTATTGTCAAATATACATAGTCGATTGAACCCTATCATCGAGGTCAGCTAGATTTAATTTGCCTTTAGTAAAAAAAATAAAAATACACAATTAAAAAAGTTTTTTGTGTTTATGATTTTTGATTATATTTTATTTATAGTTTAAAAAAAATTAAAAGTTTTGTATATTTGTTTTGTATACATACATAATAAATACAATTATTTTGCATACCTAAAGGTTTACGTATATGAAAATCAGCTCTGGACTATACATCTAACAACTGTTTTAACAATGCAGCTGCTTTGCTTACAATTTACATAATGAACACAGAAAGCTGATTCATTTCAAATAAAAAAATGTTTCCTTAAAAAACACAAAAGTTTTGTTCGTTTTGTTCATAATTTTTTGTTTTTTTTACACAAAATAAGATAAGTCTACTTAAATAGTAAAGCGGCAGGCCCTTGCTTAATGACGAAAATAAGTTATATAATTCACCAATCGTTTTCAATACTCGAAAAAGATAAATTTACTTTAAAAAAGGCGTATAATTTTAAAAAAAAAATTTTAGTAACTCACTTATTGTTTACAAAATACATTACTTTATTTTTGGAGCGCTTTAATGTTTCATTTTACAAATAAATATCCTTCTATTGTTTAAGGAAGGGGTATTGACAGTTATTAAATGAATAATATGTTTAAAATGTTTTGTGAAAAAGAGGATTACATATAGGTACAGGCAAGCTTTAGTGTATATTATTTTGATTCATTTTAGCAAATAATCAGAGATTTATATAAATGCGCTATTTTTGCCAAAAGGTCGTTAAAAATGGTAGTAGTTTTCCTTCTGTGATATTTTGTTGCGATTAAAACTGAAGTAGTTATACGAGAATTTTGCAAGACTTTAATAAAATTATTTTAACTGATTTTAAATATTGGTTTGTGATTGGAAATTAAAAAACCTAACCTGGGGCATATTTATTTAAAAATACAAGTGAAAAGTATGCGTTTATTAATTTAATGTTGTAAATTAATTACAAGCAATTTTTATGAAAAAGTATAATATTAATTAAATGTCATTCAGAATCTAAAAAATTACAGATTTATAAATTCTGTAAATTCCACACTTGAGTACGTTTTTTTTAATTAATAGAATAAGAAGAAATTAAAGCCGTTTATTAATTTACAATTTCAGAGATCTTTATGAAATAGTCCCCTGATTGGAGCTTAGGAGAAACTCCTGGAGCTCCGCACTAATTTTCTACTAATTATTCATGAATAATTAAGGAGTCAATAAATTATTTATGTACCATAAATTATTTTATCAAAATTTTTTTGTAAACTAAATTTTTTTCAAAACTTATTAAAAACAATAAAAAAGTCTTAAATACGCGAATAAAATAACTTAGAACACATTTCAAGCTTAAATATGCTTGAAATCGCTCATTTAAGAGTCGGAGCTTCGCAGCTCCCTTTGTTTAAAATAGCTGGATATCAAGAGCATGATAAGAGGGTAGGAACATGATTAATTTATAAAAGTTTTTTTACGGATCCTTTTTTTATTTTGACATTTGGGCTTAAAAAAGAAATTTATAACGTTTTTAAAACTTAAAAAAACGAGGTTATATTAACCAAGATCAATGATCAGGTTTTTGTCCTGGGGACACTTTGAACGAAGTATATGCCGAGCTTTAGACTGTTTCAAAAATCACAGCCCGCGGACAATTTTAAGGATATTTGATAACATTAAAATTAATTGTGCGAACAAAATTTATTCTAAGATTTGGCATTTTGCACATTGAAAACGATGAACATAAGCAATTTAAAATAATAATTGAGGTAAAATACGTAAAAATAATTAATAATAATGCTCGAAACTGAGATAAAACACGTAAAAATAATAATGCTCGACTGGTTTTCAAATATGCTTACACTGGTTTTAAAGTTCATAGCCCGCGAACAATTCTGAGGGCACTTTAAAAGATAAAAATCAATAATGCGAACCAAAGTTATTCTGACACTGCTTTACATCGTTTTAAGTTAACACGAGTTTGGCACAAAAACCATAGATATTTTTAAAAGTAGCAGGAGCAATTTAGAAAAGAATTTGTCAAAAAGGTAGAAAGGTTTCAATCAAATATGTCGGCGTACGGAGTTTCATAGTATGTATTTTATTTTCCTAAGGTATATAAACCTGTTTGCGGCCAGAGATTTATTGCGAAGCAGGGTTCTTATTGTAAAACAGAGTAAACAACCTAAACACACACTTTATTATAAATCAAAACAAAACAAAATACGTGTATACTGGACAAAAATATCTTATGTATCGTAGTCCATAAGCTTTAAATATAAATTTAGTGTTGTGGCAGGACTATAGGAAAATTTCGAGCGTTATGCATAATTTCTAGAGAAACAATTTTGACTCTAACCGTAAACTGTAGTATTTATTTTGTTGTAATTTAAAAATATTTTTTTGCATGAACTATAAGCTTTAGATTTCAAGACGATTATGGTTTAAAACTGTTTTGCTTTGGACACCGGACCCCACCTGGACCTGACCCCCCTCTAGGTTTCAAAATCTTCCACCCCGGGTCGACCCCCCTAGAAAACTAGGGGGGTTCGACTCGCAACACCGTTCCAAACAAAATTAAAAACGTTGATAAATTTTGTTATTCATGTTTTTTTTTTTGAAAAATAAAATTAAAGATAAATTCTATCAGGGTGAAAATAGATGAGTGATAAAGTAACCACTCGTTTTTTGAGAAAATATCACGTGCAGAGAAACACATGACGCAACTAAATAATAATTGGTTACATAACCGCTGAAAACTTTTTTTAATTTTTCTCGCTCACGGGTTTATTGTTTATTTCTTCCTGGCTAAGAACGGTTACGCCCTTAATTTCAGCCTGAAAGACTTTATCTTCAGTAAAAAAATGTAATAAAACATTGCCTAAATGTGTTTTATACTAGTGATGTCCAATATCATGCTCTGAACGAAGAGCTTTGGGCATTTAGAGTAAAGGGAGCTTTGTACCTCCGTCCCTTAAATGAGTGATTTTAAGTTTATCCAAGGTTGAAATATGTCTTTAATTATGCTAGGTGCATTTTCAAGGCTATTGTTATCGTTTTTTACAAGTTAAAAATTTTTTTGACAGAATAATTGTGGCATTTCTCATTAAATATTTAAAAATTTAGTGCGAAAATATGGCGGAGCTCGTCAGTCGGGGCTTACCCCGAATCTCCGCTCCGCAACTTGAAGAACATCACTGTACGCACGGGCCTTCTAGTTTGAATGGTCCAATTATCAACAATTGTTTTTGCATGCAAACAATGTTTGGTCGATTTGTAAGATATTTAGGAAATAAAACAATTGTTCACAAATAAAACATTTATAAATTTATAGCATTTAAAAATCTTGGTGCCATTTTTTTTACGAAAAGCCAAAAAAAGCTTTGTAGTAATGATTAATCAGATAATATTCTCCAACTTAATTTCAAGATAAAAGCTATCACAGCTTAACAGTTAAGCGGAGTTTCCTTCCACCCACGGGCGTTCCAGGGCGGTCTAGGGGGTCTACGCCACCCCTTTTGGGTCGGCAAAAGGTAAAATTTGGGGTTAGACCCTCCTTTGGTCAAAAATTTGGGGGTCTAGAACAACCATTCTTTTAAATTGTTTCGCGCTTCGCTCCGCGCTCGATAATTTGGTCTCCATGCTTCCAAATTTGTGTGTACTTTGTTTAACACTCTTGGTATGACCACACTAGACCCACCCCATTCTTAATGTTTTTATTGGTCTCCACTTCCAAATTTGCGTTACGTTGTTTTGTAATCTTGATACGACCACGCTGTACTCCGCCCCCACTTTAGATTGCTGTAATGGTAAGATTAAAAATTTAAAAGTTAGGAGAAGTAATTTTAAACATTTTCTCGCACTTCGCATTGCTCAGCTGTAATTTTATGTACTCATTTTACAGTTGTTAGTGTTTTGGAAATCAAAAATTTTAAGGTATCAAATTGTTTGTCAAAAATTTTTTCTTTGTTTTATAGACTTATTTTTATTAAATAATAGGAAAATAATAAAGTACGTGGCATAAACAAGGTCGCGGAAAATTTTTTAGCCCTTTTTTAAAGTTTAAGTTTTTAAGATAAGTAGCCGTACTGTTTTTAAAAACCAAAAAGGATTATTTCCGGCGCGATTATGTTATTATTTTATTTTCGGTTCTTTTTGTGGTATTTTTCGAAATTAATATTTTTTTATAGCAGAGGCGGGACGACTATGAATATTTCATATTAGCGCCTAAAATCCTGTATCAGCACCAGACTTGTGCACGGTCTGGAAATGCCCCCCTCCCCGCTTTATTGGAGGATATGCCCCCGTTTTATTGCCCCCCCCCCGCCGAAAATTAAAAAAGTACCCTAAAATTATGACGTCATTTGACCTATGATGACGCCATCATCGTAAATTTTTTGCAGTTTTTAGCATATTTCAATGTATTTTAATCCATTTTAGACCTATTTTTACCTTATTTTCGATTTTTCCTTTTTTTCTCTTTTCTTCTTCTTTTTTTCTTTCTCCCCTGCTTGCCCCCCCCTGTTTTGGAATTGCCCCCCGATAAAACCCCCGGGGGGTTGTTGTACAGGTCTGCAGCACTGCTGCTGGTATAGGGTTTTAGTCAATGTCCCCACCCACCTCCAATAGAAAATTTTAGGGATTGTCGTGAGGTGAGATTTGTTTTAAAAAAATATAACAGACAATAATAAACAAAACTAAACAAAAATAAAATAAAATGAAAAATAAAACTTAACATAAAAAGAAATTGAATTATATATATATATATATATATATATATATATATATTTTTTTTTTTATATATATATATATATATATATATAAAACAAAAAATAATAAATAATTTAAATAAAACAAAAAAAAAAAAAAAAAAAAAAAAAATTAAGCAAAAAATAAAATAAAAATGGAGTGAAATAAAATTTTATAAAATTTACTTACGTTTTGTTATTTTGGGTTGATTTCCACCAATAGAGTTAAGGGGGATAGGGGGGGGGCTACCTATCTGTATTTTTAATTTTCTTAATTTTTGCTTTGTGTTTACACTGCATCAAATTTAGAACGAAGCATTATGTAACCTTAAAATATCCTCTATTTAAGGCTCAAAATTGTTAAATTTCATTTTTCGATATTTTCTTCAAAATCACGTTGCAATGCGTTTAACTGCGCATTTTAAGATTCCGTAATTTCGGCCACCTTAAAACTTAGGTAAAAGAACCTGCTGTTTTTTGCTGTTTTCAAATATCATCGTACTACCGTATTTATGAAATTTTTTATGCTCGTTTGTCTTTTTTGACGTTTTTTCGAACTAAAAAAAATTCAACAAAAAATATAGGTTATTAAAACTTTTTTTAAAGGTTTTGACATAATTATATCAAAAATATATAAATTATATATTTTTATTTATATTATGTAGGTAACTGCCTTAATTTCGGCCACCTTTTTTAATTTTTTGGGATAAGTTTTTTTTGGTTTTTTTAATCGACCCAAAATTTGGTCTAAAAATCAAACGATAGCTATTTTTGTTATTCCAGTGCAAAATTTTAAAATTTCTGTTATACTCAAAGGTCAGTGGAGGTTTAAAGTTCTTTTTTTATAGTGGCCGAAATTAAGGCGTGAGCCATTAACTTCGGCCACCTAGAAATAACTGGCTGTAACTATTGCCAAACTAAACAATAAAAAATTTAAAGGTAGCAAATTTATCCTTAGGTATTGTTCTTGGTACATATAACTTAATTTTTCCCGTTTGCAAACTTTAATAGTTATTAGCAAGACTTTAAATAATTATGTCAAAACCTTAAAAAAACAAGTTTTAATAACCTGTATTTTTTGTTGAATTTTTATTTTTGACCTAAAAAACGTCAAAAAAAGTCAAACGAGCAAAAAATGCTTTATAAATACGGTAGTACGATGATATTTAAAAACAGTTAAATACGGCAGGTTCTTTCACCTAAATATTAAGGTGGCCGAAATTAACGGAATCTTAAAATGCGCAGTTAGTTAAACGCGTTGCAAAGTAATTTTGAAGAAAATATCCAAACATGAAAATTAACAACTTTGAGCCTTAAATAGAAAATATTTTAAGGTTATATTGTGCTTCGTTCTAAATTTGATGCAGTTTAAACACAAGGCAAAAATTAATAAAATCACAAAAAATCACTTTTTGTATGAAAATGTTGATAATGCAGAATAACAAAAATAAAAAACCTTTGCAAAAACACATTATTCAACATTAATCCAGTCACTTTTGTGCTAGTTTTTTTGTGTTCTAAAAATAAGCCAATCTAAACGTTAAAAGAGTGGCATATTTTCACACCAACCCTTGCCTATCTTTGATGTTTCCTATCTGACTGTATTCCTCCGCCAAGAAAATAACCTTTTTAACTTCTATCTGAGTTTTTTACTGCATTTCAAAAACCTTTGAGAAATTCATCTACTGGTTTCTTGATAGATCAAACCTAGTACATTGAAAGTTGGATTACTACATCCCGCAGAAATGTTTACTACGTAATTCTTATGAAGGCATCCCTCCGCCAAAGGAAATAACCTGACATTTTTATCGTGTTTTAATTTACTTTCACAGTTTTTAAAATATTGGTACTCTATATCGTGGTAACTGGTGGGTTGGGCACTTGGTTGGGGGAAACTCCATTGACATTGATTTTTACTATATTCAGTATATGACTGCATCCCTCCGCCAAGAAAATAACAACTTTTTTATTGTGTTTCAATATTATTTTTAGGAAATTCCTTCCGGTATGTTCATAATTGAATACAACATGGTAAATTATGTGTTATGTAACCCCACCCGTACATATGATGGTGCAAATCGTGTTAAACAGGTTCTTTCACGTAAATTTTAAGGTGGCCGAAATTAACAGAATCCTGAAATGCGCAGTTAGTTAAACGCATTGCAAAGTGATCTTAAAGAAAATATCATAACATGAAAATTTAGTTTTTAGCTTTAATTATAAAATGCTTCGCTCTAAATTTGATGCAGTTTAAACACAAAGCGAAAATCCAGAAAATCACAAAAAATCACTTTTTGTATGAAAATGTTGATAATGCAGAATAACCCAAATAAAAAGCTTTTTTCATCCAGTTACTTTTGTGCTAGTTCTTTTTTGTTTTAAAAATAAGCCGATTCTCTAACACCCTAAATTTGTGGCCGAAATTAAGGCGCGGCCGAAATTAAGTCAGTTACCCTACGTTGTTTCATTTATAATATAAAATTAAAATAAAATTATTAAAATCTGATCAAAGGCTTTCAATATTTTATACGCAACAACCACTCAATCTAAATTTTTACCTTCATTGGTCGAAAATTATATTTTTTGCAATTTGCAGTAATAATTTCTACAAACAACAGACAAACGGTCAGCGCAGAATCAAAAAAAAACTACTATTGCCGCCTAATACCCTATATCAGCACTGTTGTTGATTAAGTAATTATTAGAAATTTTGTAATGCTTTATTCTGAATAAACGATTTGATGTATTTTGAGTCGAGTTCAATCTTGGCACGTCTGCCCGTCGTTTGCTTTTTAATCGCTCATCGGCGCGATATTCTTGCTAATATATCGACAACCGCTCAAAATTAATTTTTTTGTAATACAATGTTTACTCAGTGAAACCTTACGCATCGATTGATACCAAAAACCAAGCGAAAAAACACACCATGATTTACTATACCGCACTTTTAAACGCACAATTTGCTGGTATGTTGATCAAAATTAAAAAAAGAAAACATTTTATTATAACATAATGACTATAACAAGAACACAGGCATAAAATTGAAAACACTTATAGGCAAACCAAACGTGGGTAGTGCTGCAATTGGTACTTATAAATGTGAGAAATTGGGATCATGTGAGAACCAATCAAAAAAAGCCATTTATCATAATGCGTTATCATTAAATAACTGGTTTTTATAAATAACATTAAAATTATTTGAATTCGTCATCATATGGTTCTCCATTTTTTGATTCATTTCACAATTACACCAGCCACATCTGGCTTGCTTATAGTCACCGGTGCACGATTATTAAAACTTGACCTTTAAATGAATGGAAGGTTAGTCTCAGAAATCACCGAATTTATCAGCCTCCTTTTTTCATTTAAGACAGAACCAAGTAAACATAGCCAAAATCTGAATCTAAGCTTATATTAGAAATAAGTAGTTATATACTAAAAACTGAAAGAACAAACACAATTTTAAAATACAACCCAAAATACGGGTTGCTTTTCACTTATGTGCCACATTTTTCTCTTATAATTAAATGTTTCACTATTTGTGATATTTTAAATAATTTAGCTTTTGGAATTTTATTAAAACTCTACACACAATGAGAAGATTTTCGGCAAGCTTATTTTTTTACTTTTATTAGAAATTTGCTTTTTGAATGAAATTAAATGGAAATAAAACTGAGTAAACACAAAAAGGAAAAATTTAAAGGATAACAATGCATGATATTGATTATGATCAATAAGGTACCCTAAAATCATACATGGGCACGGGTAGTTGGGGGCGGGGGGTGATACCGCCCAAATTCTGAGAAGGGGGGTTTAACACCGCCCCACTCATAAGCAGTGGGGGAGAGAAAAGGTTAACGCCCCCCCCTCCAATTTTGGAAAAATGAAGAAAAAATGTCTTTAAAATGACTTCTAACTGCCTCCAAACTTAAGTTTTGAGGTCAAAATGAATGTTTTAAACAGTAAAAAGCTCAAAAATGCGATAAAAAGGGCTTTTTGACCTAAAATTGGCGTTTTTTACTTATTTTTCCTTTAAAATCGAAAAACGATATGGGTAAAATGCATTTCAGAAAAAAAAACGATATGGGTATTTTGCGTTTCTCGGATTTTAACCTCCACCCCTAATTTGGGGTTCAACCCCCCCACTCCGGACCAACTTGCAGACCTGTGCACGGTCTGGAAATGCCCCCTCCGTTTTATTGGAGGATTTGCCCCCCCGTTTTATTAACCCCCGCCAAAAAATAAAAAGTACTCTAAAATTATGACGCCATTTTTGACCTATGATGACGCCATCATCGGAATTTTTTTGCAGTTTTCAGCCTATTTCAATGTATTTTAAGCCATTTCAGACCTATTTTTACCTTATTTTCGCTTTTGTCCCTTTTTTCCCTTCTTTTTTTCTCTCCCCCTGCTTGCCCCCCCCGTTTCAAAAAAGTTGCCCCCCGTGCCCCCCCCCGTTTTAACCCCCGGGGGGGGGGCAGTGCACAGGTCTGAACTTGCCCATGTATACCTAAAATTGTTTTTTTTTTTTAAATTCTGACGGCAGTTTATTAAGATATTGGCAGTTCAGTTGTCCAAGAATCTTCTCGATTAAAAACATTATTCTGGCAACACGTAAACTAAAAAAATAGAGATCGAAACATTCTCGTATTTGTCTTTTTAAAAAAATAACGTTCGGTATTTAAGTACGGAGAAGGTGTCTAAAGTTTTAGCTACCTCCATTGTGAATTTACCTGCCTCAACGGCAGTTTTAGCTGCCTCTGCCATGCGTTTAAGACATTTTTGCTTCAGTTGATAAATGAGCAGCCCTTTGGATTTGGGAGGTATACACGACCCTCCAAAATCGGTAGGGGTGTCTGAAATTTTTTTCCTGGGTTATCATCCGAATACTCCCATTTTTAGTGATTTTAGTACTGGGATGGGATTCCCAAAATTTTAGGCGGGAGGGGGGTATTTTTTGTTTTGGGATTTGAGGAGGGGGTGAGGATCATACACGGGCAAACTGGTCCGGAGTGGGGAGGGGGTTAAACCTCAAATTAGAGGGGGGAGGTTAAAATCCGAGAAACGCAAAATAGCCATTTCGTTTTTTTTTCTGGAGTGCATTTTACATATATCATTTTTCGATTTTGAAGGAAAAATAGGTAAAAAACGCTAATTTTAGGTCAAAAACCCTTTTTGCATTTTTGAGCTTTTTATTGCTTAAAACATTCATTTTCACCTCAAAACTTAAGTTCGGAGTCAGTTAGAAGTCATTTTAAAGACTTTTTTCTTCAATTTTCCAAAATTGGGGGGTGGGGGTTAACCTTTTCTCCCCCCCTCCCACTTCTAAGTGGGGGGAGGGGGGTAAACCCCCTCTTAGAATTTGGGGGGAGGGGGTTAACCCCCTAACCCACCGTGCCCATGTATGGTGGGGATATATGTATACGTATAACCCCCTTCTGCTGACGACCTATGCTTCAAACTGCTTCTGACGCTGCCTGTTACCTGCCTGTAACTAACCTACCAGAAGCCGCTTAGAACCCCGTTCTTACTAGGGTATTGAATTAACTTGACATTGAATTTACCAAAAAACATACAGATATTTACGAAATAAAAATAATTAAAAACTATATCTTATATTTTTATCTTATTTCAACATGGACCTACCCAAATAGCACAATAACATTGTGAGTCTAGTGTCCAGCCGTAAAATAATACGCATTCGCTTTGTTAATTATTACTGAATACATATGCTTGGTATCTTTGTTTTATATTTAAAAAACGATTGAGACGTTATTGATTGTAAACTTAGCCTTATTTTTTAAAAACGGGAATATTCAAAATTGACTGCTATAACACCTAACATCCCAGGTACGCACGTCTGATAACGATGTCGTTATGTCCATTACGAAAAATACTAAAAACTTAAAACGACACTATTACACACCTGTAAATATTACACCAAATATTTGTTTTTGTGAATATAGAGTATAAGTTAAATGATTGATGACATTTTTTTTGTTGGAGACAGAATTTTTTGATTCTCAAGTGGGTCATTAATTTTTGCAGATGGATTAACAAAAACTAATAACCTAACAGCGATTAAAAATTATTATATAGGGTAACTGACTTAATTTCGGCCACCTTTTTTTATTTTTTTGAATAAGTTTTTTCCGGCTTTTTCAATCAAGCCAAAATTTGGCCAAAAAATCAAACAATAGCTATATTTGTTATTTTAGCAAAAATGAGATTTCGACACAAAACAGGAGAAACTCTTTAAGGGCCGGGAAAGAGGCCATTATTTCGGCCACCACAAAAAGGGCCAAACTATGCCCAACGAACAAAAAAAAAATTTCAAGGGCAATACCCTAATATGTTCTCGGACATAACATTTTCCCGTGCAACAATAGAAAGAAAAGACTAAAAATAGCAAAAAGAAAAAAACAAGTTAAAAGTATTTGTCAATTATTTGGCAAAAACGCAAAATCAAACGAACAAAAAATCAAAACGGAGACAAGAATAAAAACAGCAAAAAACGGCAGGTCTTTCACCAAAAGGGGCCGAAAAACAACAAAGCGCAGAGAAACGCATCGCAAAAAAAGAAAAACAAAACACAAAAACAACAAACCAAAAGAGAAAAGATATATAACCGCAAAACAGAAACACAAAGCAAAAAAGGAAAACACAAAAAACACAAAAAAAAAGAGAATAACAAAAAAAAAAACCAAAAACACACCAACCAGCCGCAAAAAGCCCCCCCGGGGCGAAAGGCGGGCGAATAAATGGTAAAAATTTAGGCATCTTTAGAAATTTTTGTATGATATTACTGAAATACTGTAACGTCATAAAACTTTACAGCTCTTTTAAATTTACAAACCGTAATTAAACAAAATAATATCATGTAATAAAAACCCGGTTAATATTTTAACATGAATATTACCATGATGGCAACGAAATTATTTAATTTAAAAATTAAGCTAAATTTGAATTAAGAAACAAATCCAAAGTAATATTTAATACTTTATAAAATATATTAGTACAAATAATCTAAATTTCGAGACAAAAACCCCTCTTAAATGATTTTGTAGCAGATGACATGTGTTTTTTATAGTTTGTTAAACCCGCTTTAAATTTTGCAACCGGTAATTTATATTATAACGCCTACGTTGGCCACCCAAATATAATTAATGAGTTTCCATTTCTTCATCTTCGTTATCTTCTGTTGAGTTTGTGTTGTCAACATCTAAAAACAAACACAAAAGTAACACAAATTAAGTGAAATTTTGTTGAACAATAATTTAGACATGAAGTCGCCACGTTATTTTTAAAACTGCGATCAAAATTAAAAACGCATCACTGAGGGTTATTATCGCGCTACATTGTTTTGTCATTATGACGGGCGAGTTTGCATAGAAATTATCCAGCGTTTTGTTGCTGACCTATGCCGCCGATATATGCCTCAAATTCTTTAAGAAAGCGTGCCAATTAAAGAAAAATTAACGAATGGCACGGACCATTCAAGCGTTTTGCATGCATTTATGTCAAAGATATATAAATGTGTTTTTTTTCTTTTTCGTTGTATTTTATACAAAATACCTATTAAAAGCATATTTTAGACACTAATAGGGCCGAACCGAATATCCGGTCCCGGTCAGGCCGGATCTGAATTTTTTTATGAAGATAATAAATTTAATTTTATTTCAACTTATTTTGACAGTCCCAACAAAAATTTTGCCTTATGCTGTTAGCCTGCGATGGGATAATAAATGTTTTAAGCCATGGCCATAATGGGTCTTTTTGTTTCTTTGGTTGTGTCTCTGATTTTGTTAATTATATTTAATTCCTAAGCTTTTTATGTATTAATTTCTTTTGTATTCGGTATATTTTGTTTTTTAAAAAAATTTATATTACCCACAAATCAGAGTTTTTGTTCTATCTATTTAAGTATATGCAAATTTTTTGTTGCCTTTTTAAAGAGTTTAAACAATAAAGTGTTTTTATCATTTTTTAATTAAATCACTGTTTAATTATTGTTTAACTCCTCTATTTTATGCATTTTTGTTCTATTTATAATTTTGACAAATTAAAGTTAGAGGCTCAGTCAGAACATTTGCTAAAAGTTTTAAAAATAAGGCTAGTATACTATCAGGGGATCGTGATCGTGACAGTTGGTTTGGTAATTGTTTTAGAAATTTTCATATATTATTTTCAATTTTTTTATAGCTCAATCACTGGTAATATTTTGGTTTTTAAACGCTATAAAAAATAATATGCAAAATTTAAGCTGTGTCATGCAGGGCGCGCATTCTGACGCGCGGTTAAAATTTACCCCGGGTTAACTTTTTTACGTGCTTAAGAATGCGAGTGAAAAATCAATTTTACCTAGGTAAAAGTCGGGTTAAATTTTTTCTATTGTTTTAAGAATAAGAATTTATCCAACTCGAGAGGTGGTTAAATATTTTCTCCCGTAGGATTAATTTAATAAAAAATAAAATACGCGCATTGATTAATTTTTTTATTTTGCGCGAGGTGGTTTTGCTGCGCGAGAAAAAAAATTTAAAAAAAAAACAATTCATTGCAATCATTTTCTGTCCCATATGCGGTAGGTTTATTTATTAACAATAATAGATTTATTTTTTTATTTTCATTGAAATGGATTTATCGGGGTAAATATAAGGGTTTCTTCAGAATGCGACCCCTGGTCGTCACCCTCCCAAGAAGAACCAACTAGCTGCACAGTAGGTTAGTTTTAATTATGAAAACAATGACATAGTTATTTTATATACCTACAATATTTATGTAACATTAATTTTGTTTTTAAGTTTTTTTAATTATTTTAATAGATTTATTTTATTGGTACGATTTAAAAAGCTTATACCATTTTTAGACCTGTGCAGGGTCTGGGAATTCCTTCCGCCGCTTTATTGAAAGATTTGCCCCCCACGCCCAAAAATGAAAAAGTACCCAAAAATTATGGCGCCATTTTTGACCTATCATGACGCCATCATCGCGAAATTTTTGCAGTTTTTAGCTTATTTCAATGCGTTTTAAGCCATTTTAGACCTAATTTTACTTTATTTTCGCTTTTTTGACCCTTGCCTTTCCCCCATTTTTTCTCTTTTTTTCGTTCTCTCCTGCTTGCTTCCCCCCGTTTCCAAAAAAATTGCCCCCCCCCCCCCAATAAAACCCCGGGGGGAGGAGGGGGGCAGTGCACAGCTGCCGCCTACCTATGGTTGAGGCTAATCGAAATGTATTAAGCCAATACACACCTTTTTATTGTTTATTTTATTATTAGACAATATTATTAAGTTTGAAATATTTTGTACAGATCCGGTCCGGATCCGGTTCGACCTTTGGATCCGGTCCAGTCTGGCCGGATTCAAAATCACAGATCCAGTCGGGCCCTGCACTAATACCAGTACCAGACAAAGACATGTACACTACCCGGGGTTGTATTGGGGTCACAGGAGCGGGAGGTGACTTTTTTTTAAAAAGAGGTGGGGTAGGGGCAATAAAGCGGGGGGGAGCAAAGAAAAGAAAAAAATTTGAAAAAAGATAAAAAGGGACAAAAAGCGAAATTAAAGTAAAAATAGGCCTAAAATGGCTTAAAACACATTAAAATGAGCTAAAAACTGAAAATTGGCTATGATAGCGTCATAATAGGTCAAAAATAGCGCCATAGTTTTGGCACTTTTCCATTTATAGGTGGAAGAGGGGGCAATATAACAGGGGAAGGGCAAAGCCACTAATATTCCGTCGGACATTTTTAGACCGTGCACAGGACTGCTAATACATAATACCAATATTATCTATTACTATTCATTTAATTAGTCAACTTTTACCCGATAAAGAACCCAATTTTTTAATATTTGCAAATCGCTTCATCCATTTTTTTAGCATCAAGTGCCAGGTCAAATCAATTATCCACTTAAAAAACGAGATACTGATGAATGAAACGTACCTCCATCGGGTCCTCTAATGACGATCCTGTTGAGGATGGCTTGTCCTTCGGGCGTCAATTCCGCCACATCGTCTGCGGAGGTAAAAAATCTATCGGGAACATCGCCACCCGGACCCAAGTTCTCCGCCCCATTCTCTTCTTCGTATTCTTCGTTTTCGTCGTAATCAAAATCTCCATATCCTAACAATATATTAAAAAAATGCACAACACATTTCTCATATTTCCTTGTCAACTATAGCTAAAACACGAGTTATGTAATTTGCTTAGCAAATACATCAATTAAGCAACTCAATACAATTGGTTTACAAAAAAATAGAAATTTAAAAAAAGCTTCACTTTGACCTTTTCCAAGCTTTTTTTTATAGCAGGGGTGATGTACTATTATTAAAATGCTAATAAAATCACATACCATATTCATCAACATCTTCTTCATCGGGGTGTAAAGCTTGGCAATCGGCCATTGCCTGGAATATTTGATCAACTAAAAAAATAAATGTAAATCAAGGATTCTTATAACAAAAAAGTGACTGATTTCATATGCTTGGACTGAAACACACAAAAAGATAACCATAGGTGGACAAAAAGACAAGGAAGATGATGCAACCATAGATGGGCAGAGCGCAGAGGGGGGGGGGGTTTGGACGAGGGTTGTTATACTCCCCCCCAAAAAAAATTTCGATTATAGCCGACACTCCCCCCCTAAAAAATGGGGGGTCTCTGTACTTAAAACGCTAAAAATGGTGTAATTGAGGTTACCCCAAAATTTTTTAGACACCCCCCAAATTTTGGGGGTCGGGTATACCCACCGAAATCCGGGAGGCTTCCCACAATCCGGGAGGTCGCACTAAAATTCTTCTAAACTAAAAGAAACCAATAAAAAAGATTAAAAACCATTATGTTATTTTTAACTTTTTAAATTTTTTTAAAAATTTTTTAGCCTTTGAAAACGGTCAAATTTTTACATCTGGTGATTATTTTAAGGGCCCGGGAACTACCTCACCCATCCCCTGGTTACGTCCTTGTGAATGACTACTAGTTTTGTTAAGGTAAAGAAACCAATTCATCCTCGTTTTTATCCGTTATTTAATGTTTTTAAAAAAGGATTTTCTTTATTTTCATTTTATTTAAGTTTTTTTTATCAATAATGTAATAGTTAAAACAATTTTGATTCAGGCCAGAATTTCATAACAGCCTAAACTAAAACGGCTAGATTTTTTTAAGAATTCTGAATAATTCCCCTGCAGTTGTCGTTGTTATGCCACGTGTATACATGCGTCTAAGGAAAATAAAGCGAAATATCGGTCACTTACGCGTGTTTTTGTCAGCAGGGACTATCCTCATTTCGGTGATTGCACCGTCGTCTTGATCATCCTCATTTTCATTCTCTTCTAAGTCTCCGTTCTGCTGGCTGCTCTCTCCTTCTTCCGCCACGCCGTTGTGCGAGTGTTCAGAGCCTGTTCCATCACCGGACACATCTGCGAAAGAATTCCCTTTCATTATAATTTAATGTTTAAATTAAATATTAACATTATTTCACTAAAAAACTATTAAAAAACAGCTTTAATTTGGAATGCGACCCGTTTTCTAATTCTCTGATCTTTTCGTCTATATCTGTTTCTTTTTCAACAACAAAATTACACGGAAAAACGCGCTAGAAAACAGCTATTTAATTTTCTAAGTTATTTCGACATTACGTGGTACGTGCCCACGCACGGATTTATTAGACCCAAAGATCGGTTACAAAAATCGCGGAGGGGTGAGGGATACAAGAAAAAGTGGTGAAAAAATTTCTGAAAAAGATAAAAAAGCGAGATAAACGTAAATGCAAACAATACATGGGATACGGGGCCAATGGGGGATGGCTTAGGGGGTTGGGGTTGGTTAACCCTTCCGCAAATTCTGACAACGATATGGGGGTTTAACAACCCAAAAAAATCCCCCCTCAGAAGTGGGGGTGGGAGAAAAGGTTAACCCCCCTAATTTTGGAAAAATGAAGAAAAAATGTGTTTAAAATGACTTCTAACTGCCTCCAAACTTAAGTTTTGAGATGAAAATGAATGTTTTAAGCAATAAAAGCTCAAAAATGCAATAAAAAGGACTTTTTGACCTAAAATTAGCGTTTTTTATCTATTTTTCCTTTAAAATCGAAAAATGAGGATGATCAAGACGACGGTGCAATCACCGAAATGAGGATAGTCCCTGCTGACAAAAACACGCGTAAGTGACCGATATTCTGCTTTATTTTCCTTAGACGCATGTATACACGTGGCATAACAACGACAACTGCAGGGGAATTATTCAGAATTCTTAAAAAAATCTAGCCGTTTTAGTTTAGGCTGTTATGAAATTCTGGCCTGAATCAAAATTTTTTTAACTATTACATTATTGATAAAAAAAAACTTAATAAAATGAAAATAAAGAAAATCCTTTTTTAAAAACATTAAATAACGGATAAAAACGCGGTTAAATTGGTTTCTTTACCTTAACAAAACTAGTAGTCATTCACAAGGACGTAACCAGGGGATGGGTGAGGTAGTTCCCGGGCCCTTAAAATAATCACCAGATGTAAAAATTTGACCGTTTTCAAAGGCTAAAAAATTTTTAAAAAAATTTAAAAAGTTAAAAATAACATAATGGTTTTTAATCTTTTTTATTGGTTTCTTTTAGTTTAGAAGGGTTGCATCCAACCTCCCGGATTGTGGGAAGCCTCCCGGATTTCGGTGGGTATACCCGACCCCCAAAATTTGGGGGGTGTCTAAAAAATTTTGGGGTAACCTCAATTACACCATTTTTAGCGTTTTAAGGGGGACCCCATTTTTTAGGGGGGAGTGTCGGCTATAATCGACATTTTTTTTGGGGGGAGTATAACAACCCTCGTCCAAACCCCCCCTCTGCGCTCTGCCCATCTATGGTTGCATCATCTTCCTTGTCTTTTTGTCCACCTATGGTTATCTTTTTGTGTGTTTCAGTCCAAGCATATGACATCAGTCACTTTTTTGTTATATAAGAATCCTTGATTTACATTTATTTTTTTAGTTGATCAAATATTCCAGGCAATGGCCGATTGCCAAGCTTTACACCCCGATGAAGAAGATGTTGATGAATATGGTATGTGATTTTATTAGCATTTTAATAATAGTACATCACCCCTGCTATAAAAAAGAGCTTGGAAAAGGTCAAAGTGAAGCTTTTTTTAAATTTCTATTTTTTTGTAAACCAATTGTATTAAGTTGCTTAATTGATGTATTTGCTAAGCAAATTACATAAATCGTGTTTTAGCTATAGTTAACAAGGAAATATGAGAAATGTGTTGTGCATTTTTTTAATATATTGTTAGGATATGGAGATTTTGATTACGACGAAAACGAAGAATACGAAGAAGAGAATGGGGCGGAGAACTTGGGTCCGGGTGGCGATGTTCCCGACAGATTTTTTACCTCCGCAGACGATGTGGCGGAATTGACGCCCGAAGGACAAGCCATCCTCAACAGGATCGTCATTAGAGGACCCGATGGAGGTACGTTTCATTCATCAGTATCTCGTTTTTTAAGTGGATAATTGATTAGACCTGGCACTTGATGCTAAAAAAATGGATGAAGCGATTTGCAAATATTAAAAAATTGGGTTCTTTATCGGGTAAAAGTTGACTAATTAAATGAATAGTAATAGTTAATATTGGTATTATGTATTAACAGTCCTGTGCACGGCTCTAAAAATGTCCGACGGAATATTAGTGGCTTTGCCTCTTCCCCTGTTATATTGCCCCCTCTTCCACCTATAAATGGAAAAGTGCCAAGAACACTGGCGCTATTTTCGACCTATTATGAACTGCTATCATAGCCAATTTTCAGTTTTTAGATCATTTTAATGTGTTTTAAGCCATTTTAGGCCTATTTTTACTTTAATTTCGCTTTTTGTCCCTTTTTATCTTTTTTCAAATTTTTTTCTTTTCTTCGCTCTCCCCCCGTCTCTATTGCCCCTACCCCACCCCTTTTTAAAAAAAAGTCACCTCCCGCTCCTGTGACCCCAATACAACCCCGGGTAGTGTACATGTCTTTGTCTGGTACTGGTATTAGTGCAGGGGCCCCGACCTGGACCCGTGATTTTGAATCCTGCCAGACTGTACCTGATCCAAAGGTTTAACCTGAATCGCAATCGTATCTGTAACAAAATATTTCAAACTTAATAATATTGTCAATAATAAAATAAACAATAAAAAGTCTATTGGCTTAATACATTTCACTCGCCTTACCACTGAGTACGTAACTGAACGAAGTACATA
>JASAMX010032849.1:0-24292 GCA_030248175.1 Microlaimidae sp. YZB2_3
TTCTGACACCGAAGCAACGACGCTTTCTTGGTTCATTTACGTATTGCTGATAAAAATATTCCTCACGTGTACATTCATTTACGAAGGTACAAGTTCCATACGTGTACCAAAATTCGATTTGACCGATTTAACAGTAAATACAAGTTGTAAAACATTTTTATAACCTAAATAGAACACGTAGACCTCATTTTTGAGGTTATTTTTAAGATTTAAGCTATTGGTAAAAAGTTATACGCCAATTTATACCCAAAAAATGGCCTTTTTCAGCAAATACAATTTATGTTAAAAAAAATTTGTAAACTAATAAACTAAATTAAAAACTATGTTTTAACAATGCTAATAGTCTGAAGAACACAAAAATTTTCAAAAAAATTCGAAAGTCACATGGACCACCAAAAACATGGACAAGAAAATTTGTTTTACTTTAAACTCAAACTTAAACTTTGTTTTTCACCGATTTATTGTTCCTAAGCCTAAGCAAAACCTAAAAATCAAAGAAATTTATAATATAATTGTGATTTTTTTAAAAATAAGTTGTTTTTTAAAAAAAAATAATTTTTTCACAACTAAAATTTGGTAGGTATTTGAATGGTTACTATAAAAAATTGGTAGTTACGATAAAAAAAATTAAAGTATATTTGTAACTGCCAGATACTTGGTAATACAAAAAATAATATTAATTCGATTAAAGGCTTAATAAAAAAAAATTCTTAATAACATAAATTGTACATGCCAAAAAAGCGCAATTTTTGGGTACAAATTGGCTCATAACTTTTTTCAGAAGCTCAAATCCAAAAAATAACCACAAAAATGAGGTCTACGTGTTTGATTTATGCTAAAAGATGTTTTACAATTTGTAATTACTTTTGAATCGGTCAAATCGAATTTCGGTACACGTATGGAACTTGTACCAATTACGAATTAGGACTTATTCTGTTAAAACAACAACAACGATATACAAGTCACGTGTTAATTGGGTTATTTCTAATCAAATTTATTTATTAAGAATATATAATATAGAGAGATATCTGTTATACTTTTTTTAAACAAAACTTTCAAGATTTAACATTCTGCGTTTTGTTTCGCTCGTTACTTCTCACGAAAATCATTAACACTACTTTTCTTGCGCTGAGATTTCTCGTATGACAATAGTTATGAATTTTCCTAAAGATTAATGAAGTTTTTGAACTCAAATTTATTAAGCCTAAAATAATTTTGTAATGTGGAATCTAATCACGTATATGCGATGGATTCAAGTTTGTGTCTAATTTTTGAAAATGAAAATTTTTAAAATTACATTAGAGCTCAATTTAGTTCATACGCGTCAAGCCGATTGCTTTTCCCACTACTTTGTCACTGCATAATTTTACTGTTTAATTTTTTTTCTCGTGTGATTAATATTGGGTAAACGTTTAAAAATCTAAATGTTTTATTTTCAAAACATAACATTATTCACATTTTGTCAATTAACACGTGATACGCATTTTTTAACACTTTCTGATTATTATCGCTACTCTGGCGCAAAATACAAATCTAGTCTAGCGTCTCAGTGTGTTACGAGAGAAAGAACCTGATCTTACGAACGGCGTGAAAAACAACGAAATTTTTCGCATAAGTAATCAGAAAGGGTTAAGAAACTAAGATACTGTTCGTAACTGCCGTTTAATAAATCACCTTATTTCGAGGATTCTTAGCCAATTCCTTGGCCGAGGCCAGTCCGATTCCGTCAGTCGACCCGGTGATCAAAATTATTCGCTCTTCTGCACTCATTTCCAGCGCTAAAATAAAAATGACAACGCGTCTGACTAGGCCTCACAGTGATGCCATACATGGGCACGGGGGATGTTGGGAGGGGGTTAACCCCATTTCCCCAAAATGCTGAGAAGGGGGGTTTAACCCACCCCCCTACACTCAGAAGTGGTGAAAACAAGGGGAGAAAAAGTTTACCCCCAATTTTGGAAAAATGAAGAAAAAATGTTTTTAAAATTATGTCTAACTGCCTCCAAACTTAAGTTTTGAGCTCAAAATGAATGTTTTAAGCAATAAAAAGCTCAAAAAGGCAATAAAAAGGGCTTTTGACCTAAAATTAGCGTTTTTTTACTTATTTTTCCTTCAAAATCAAAAAACGATAATGGGTAAAATGCACTCCAAAAAAAATGATATGGGTATTTTGCGTATCTCGGATTTTAACCTCCCCCCTAAATTGGTGTTTAATCCCTCCACCACACTCCGGACCAACTTGCCCATGTATGAGTAATGATGTTACCTTTACACCGATTATAAATTGGCAAGTAAGTCCAGAGCGTTGGTTAGCAGATAGACTTTTGGTTGTGGCTCTCAAAAAAATTACAGAAATATTTACAATCATAATCATCAGAGCGTTTTTGAGCGCATTACAAATGCTACTTCCATCCACACCACAGGTGTTTCTTATTTTCTTTACACGTATGAGTAAACCACCAAGTATTTAACCAAAACAACATTTAATTTGTATAACAACAATTGTGGTTTTACTAAAATACTTTAGGATCAAACCTTTCGCATCGCTGAAAGTAGTTTTTGTTTTGAAAATATTTTATTTAAAATAGAAAAAAATGAACAAACACGTAATACAAAATTTTATAATGATTTAAACTTTTTACAAGTATCAAATCTTTTGCTCACTGATTTAAAAGTTTCAGCACACCGGTATGCAGGTTCAATGCTTAGATTTACCGCTTCTACAATAATAGAAAAAACAAAAAGTTTTGAGCAAAAAGAACGGAAATTTTTTGGAAAAACCCAGAAAAAATATTTACACCTTTAAGCTAAAAAATAAATTAAAAATAATTAATAAAAAAATAAAAATAGACAGAAGGCCTAAATAATTAGAAAGAGTATAATAATATATAACCAAAAACAAAAGTTACACGTTTCTGAGCTTCTCTGGACGTGTAATGGACAAATAAGTAAAACAGTTGCGCGTCGTCAGCGGAGGCTATTTTACTTATTTTACAACTAGAAACAAGCTGAAATTTTTTTTATAAAACAATTTTAGCAATTTTTTTAAGTCGTAGTTTTTCAGGAGTAATTTCCATAAAACCGGTTTTTAGCGTTCTTAGTACTTATTTAAAATTCCAAGATTTAGAAAGAAATTTAAAGTAACTCCTATTTTAAAAGAAGTACCGGACTCGAAAGTTTTAAGATTTGTTGAGGGAGGGAACGGGAAGTGATAAATAATTCTCCAACCTCTAATTTTGCCCGCCAATAGGAGCCTGCACACCGGTATGGTAATTCTGATTCATCTTATATTAGCCAGTGGCGTGCCCAGGGGGGTGCGGGGAGCGGCCGACCTCCCCCCCTCGCGAAATCCGGCGAAGCCGGATTTTTTTGAAAGGGGGGACCTTTATGTTTTTTGAATTTTGAAAGAGAAAATTTTTTTTCTTAAATATTAAATCAGAAAATTTCCTGATGCCTTCCAAAAGCATATTAATAGTCAAAAAACCAAATTTTACCCGCTTCGCGGGTACTTTATATTGACAATTTATCTTAGTTTTTTGATTTCAAATCGATTTTGCCGCTGAATAGTTAAGGAATACATGTTAAATAAAACTACTATAAACACTATTAACCTTTTATTAACGTTTTAAACGTATTTATGGTTTAAATGTATAGGGATAAAAAACCTTAAATTTTGTATTAATTACCACCTCGAATTAAAATTTCTAGTGTATTTTAGCGCCTTAAATTAAAAATTTTCTCCCCCGGTGGGGAGATTCTGTCACTCGGATCCCCCTGACAAGGGGCTCTGCTCCTTGACCCTGCTGGGGGGCTTTCGTCCTCCAGACCCCCCATTTGTGGAGGGCTGCAGCCCCCCAGACCCCCCCTCCTCAGGGGTTGGTCTCTCCCCTATGGTCTACCTTGGTTCAGTTAGTGCTCAAATTTAAATAAAATTTAAGTAATTTCAATGGGTAGATTCCCTATGGGCTTGTTGTAAAGTAAATATCAGAAGATAATTTTTTAGGCCGTTAACACGCTAAAACCATTTATTTTGACCAAAAAACTTAATAAAATAACAATTCATACATAAAATTAGCAAAAAACTTTACAATGAAGCTTTGGAGCTCCGAAACCAATGTTTTGCTCCGTTTCAAAATTACTTTTATTATACTTTTACTTTTACTTTAAAAAATAGGGCTTACTTTTGATTTTATTTTACTTAAATAAAATTTTGACCATTACTTTTACTTTTACTTTACTTAAATTAAAATATCACAGATTACTTTTACTCTTACTCTACTTAAATTAAAATTTTTCAAATTACTTTTACTTTTACCTAAAATAATTCAAAATCAATACTTTTTACAACAGTAGTTTCTATATTTGTATTTTAATTTATATTATTATATTATTTCAGATACCTGACGAAGATCTGGTTTATTCAGTTTCGAAACATCGCCGTTTTATCAATAAAGGATTTATTCCGTTGAATTTGCCTATAGCCATGCTAACAGCAGAAAACACACCGAATTATGACTTAATGTGCAACTCTAAAGGACTCCGAACTTATTCTACTTTAAACTTAATGATGCGAGAATCACCAATCCCAGACGCCCGTTTTTGGTTTCTAGCCGTAGTAACTTCGTTCATTTTTGACATTGTTTTGTATAAATAAAATATATTTATCGTCTAAAAACACAAAACAAGACAACGAGAAACGACTAGGGATCGACCGGGGCCCCGGCCCCGGCCCCGGCTTGCCCCGGCACTTTTTTTTCACCCCGTCCCCGGCCCCGGCCCCGGCAAACACAATTCTTTCTACCCCGGCCCCGGCCCCAGCCCCGGCAATTTAGCTGTCAAATCAGCCGGGGCAAACCGGGGTAAGGACCCCTAAGAATGCAAATTTTAAATCGCTTCTAAACATTTTTGACAGTGAAATATTATACAAGATTTTATCTACAAAGCTAATTTAGTTGTTTTAAAATTAGGATATTTATTGTTTATTATGCTATATTAAGATTTTCTAAAGCCTCTTTATTTTATTAAGATTCCTTATTTTAATTACGAATCTTTATTCTAAAAATTTAAAGATTTCTTGAGTATTAAAAACCGTTTGTAGATTTCATTTACTAGATGAGAGTTTGACAGTAGATATCTATGGTTGAAATATATCTGGTTGACCTCTAGTAAGTTTGTATAGAAGACGTAAACGGATCATAAATTGTGCGGTTAAAAAATTTTTTTAAATAAACGAATTGAAACGTATGTTTTTTTTAATTCCTGCTTTTCAAAAAATATACATAAATTAGTCAACTTTCCCGCTTTAAAAAATTGTATTTTTGTTCCAAATTGTGTAATTTGTTAAATAATTGGTAAAATATGGTATTTAATCTTTTAAGATTAAATACCATATTATTTATATAATACCGTTTTTACTGAAAGTTTTAAATGATTTTAATGTTAAATATAGTCGATTCAATACTGCAAATCATCGCGGTCAGCTAGGTTTTATTTGCCACAATAATCACAAATTTTGCATATATTGGAGTTATTTTAATATCACTGCTTATATCAAAAATATATAAAACAAGAGGATTTTCGGCTAGACAGAGAATTTTTTACCTAAATTTTACAAGAAATGTTGCACTTGTGATTTTTCACGCGCAAGCTATTTTCTGTGCACTCAATAAAACTTTTCTCGCACAGCGATATTTCGTACACCAAAAAACTCGTTTTTTCTAAGACTATTTTACTAAATCGCGTTGTGCCAAAAATTAGCAGAAAATGATGATTAATTTCGATTGTTTAAATTCGATCGTGTGTGAGTTAATTAGAACGGTTTATTGTACAACTGGACATATTTACTTGAATTATATATTCTTGCGTTTATTTTTAGGTGCATATTTGAAATTGTTTTTAAATTTTGTTACGTTAAAAAAATTCAAGTTGATGTCTAGTCTTTTATTTTAGAATTTTTAAGTTTATTGTATATCTACACTATAGTATTCATTATTCATAAATTTCAAAAAAAAACTTGTGGAGTTAGTCCAGTTTTTTTAAATCCAATATTTTGTATCACCCAAAAGACACCAAACGTAAATTTTTAAAACAAAAAGTTAATAATGAACTGTTTATATTTAATTTGAAAAAAGTTTTCGCATAATGCTGAAAAAATAATACTAATTTTTAAATAAAATATTTTGCTTGAAACTAGCACTCGTGCGAGTTTAATACTGAAAACCCGCCATCCTCTGCTATTTTTGGGTGCACCAATTTTTAACAGTGTTAGAGTTTTGCGGTGCATATTTCAACTTTTCTTCCACTTTTGCAAGTAAATGCGCTGCACGAAAAAACAAGTATTGACTGCAAAAAATCTCTTCGCAAGAAATCAGTGGTATATGCACAGAAAGTCGCGTACGTTTGAAATGTTGCATTTTTTTTCTTGCATAACTTTATTCAAAAACCTAGTGTATAATCAAAAATTTTCTCCTAGTTCTTGGTTCAGTTTCGTATTGCTGGTATCTAATGTTTGCAGGTAAAAACATGTTTTCTTAGTTAAAAATTACATTAGCAGACATTGGCAAAAACTGAATTTTACAAAAAAAATGAATTTTAGAAAACCTGTCAAAGACCCATCCGCTACCGCCACACTGTAAAACACCAAATCAGAAATAGCAGCATCTCCATCTTGTTTTTTTGGCGTTTATGAAAAAAAATACCAAGCCATTGTTGTAGGCGGCTGGAAATTTTAAGAAAAGAAAACTCTGTGATATTAAATACAATGTACAAATGAACCAAATATGATTGTTTGTTTTGCTTGATGTGTAGTACTTTAACTTATTGTTTATTAAAATTATTGTACTTTTTTTCAATAACATTAAGCAGGATAAATGGCAAGAAATATGGATAGGCATAGTATGGAACTGGAGCACTAACGGGAAGCGAAATTTTTTTTGTTTTTTGGGGGTAAATTGTTGGTACCAAAACTATTTCAGAGGTTGGCGCTGAGCGATTAGCGAGGCGCTAGAAAATTTTGAATTTTTTTGAATTTTATTTTTCCCCCCGTCCGACCATTTCGGGACAACTTAAATAAATGATTCAATGTGACTTTGTTTGGAAACCGGACGCCCTCTGACCCACCCCTCTGGATTTTAAACTGGTCTATCCCGGCTCGATCCCTCTTAATAAGCTAGAGGGGAAGTACGAACCCCCCTTGACCCCCCTCCTAATTTTTTAAACGGCCATTTTGTTTACCCGGAGTAGCCACCCACTCTAGCTTGCCGGTCCATGCTCATGTATAAAAGAGAGGGTTGCAGTAATAAAAACACTACTCTTTATAAAAACTTTGTTTCGATTATCCTCTAAAAAATTTAAGAGGCTGTCATTAATAATTTTTAAAAAAATTAGATAAAATTGCTTAAAACACTTAACTAAAATCCCAATGCTGACAATGCCGCAAACGTTAAAAGCATTCCTAAAACCAACTAGGAATTTTGACTGAAGAAGTTTTTTAATAAAGTTTTTTTACCCAACCTTAAAACTAATTATTTTTTATTGTTCTTGTAAAATTGCAAAATGATCGTTAAATTGCATTTGAAACACGATTACTAGGGTATAGATTAAGCAGTTTTTAGCAGTCGAAATCCGGATTTAATTGATTAGTATCCAACAGTTGCTCGAGTATAGCGCAATATGCCCATAATTTTTAGATTTCTCTTAAATAAAACTGTAATATCGAGCAATTTAATCAGAATAGTTTATTTATACTTGACGTTTGAAACCACGACGGGTTTCTTCTTCAGAAGAATAGTTTTTTCCATACGTTTGGCAAATGTATTTAAAAAAGCGTTTCTTTTTGAAAAAAAATTTTAAAAAAGTGGTTTCGAAACGTCATGTATAAGTAAACTATTTTGAGGAAATTACCCAAAAAAACAATTTTATTTTTCCTGAATACTCCTCATAAATCGTTGTTTCTTTTTAAAATCTTGAGTTATTTTAATAGTTTAGTAATTTTTTTAGCACAAATATTTTAAATAAATTTTAAAATTAAAATAGTTTCAGCTTCCTTTTCTCTATTGTTGTTGAAAAGCAGAGTTTTTACTCTAAGTAATTGAGGAAAATTTTCCAATTTCTTTTCATGCCATTCTTGCTAAAATCTATTATGTAAAATAATTATTAAAAGAAACAACGATTTATGAGGAGTATTCAGGATAAATAAAATTGTAATGTTGGATTAATTCCTGGGAATTGAGCCGATACGTTCTTCGTTCAGTTAGTATGCTCTAATGAAAGAAAAACTACTGAAGGCAAACTAGTCTTGGGTTTTTTTGTTTTTTGTTTTGGTAAGTAAACTAAAATAGGCATGCCATTCTTAAAATAACAAATTGCTTTGATTTCATTGGTTATAACAAGAATGCATAAAAATAAGTGAATGTCTTTTGTGTTAAACACTTGTTTGAATTATGTTAGGAGATGCACGGTGTAGATTTTTTATAATAAAAATATAGACTTTATTGAATAACATAATGAAAGCTTTTCCACGTAACGTTGTAGACCTCCCCACGTGTTAACTACACGGTTGCAAACCAGAATAAATTGTAAACGCGCAAATCCTAGACAACATTTTTTGACAATCCGAAATACCGTCTAATACTTTAAATTATTTGCAATACTCCTAGTTTTATGGTGTGGAATGGTTTATTAGTCAAATTGAGACAGAAAATGTTGAATATTTGGCAAGGTTACATAAAAAACCTCATCTGAATTTTGAGTTTGCGGTTTATTTTTTACATAATAAAAAATTTACATTGTGGTTTGCTTAACATATAATTAGAACTATCTGTTTAACCCACAGTCCAGTCGCACATTCTTTTGTCTCTTCTACATGCTTTGCTTATAGTACCCAGTTTTTCACTAAACGTGTGGATATGGCAACATTGGTTTGCCTGCAGAAGCTACGGAGGCGACTCAAAATATCACTTAACTCAAAAGTTAAAGTATGTAAAGCATTTTGAAATTAGTCAATATTTTAGTTATCTATTTAATTTTTAGTTTCTAAGTTTGGCCTAGAAAATTTTGGCCCCATGAAAAAAATTTTCCGGAAATTTACTGCTTATTTTTTTGACTTAAATTACTTTTTTTAATTACACTGTCTTTTTTAGTTTATAGACGTTCAGATCAATATTTATATTGGCATAACAAACCATTAATATAAATAGACAGTATTAAGTATGGACGAACTAAAAGTTAAAGCGGGTAATTTTGTAAACAAATTATCGTAAAACTCATAAACAACCTTAATCGTGAACTGTGGACTTTAGTTTTCCTAAAACCTGACCAAAACCTCAAAATAAAGTCAAACTTACAGTTTAGTTTGATTTTGAGGTTTTACTTAGGTTCCTTAGGGCAACAAGGTTTAAAATCCGCGATTAAAATTGTTCATACAAGCTTTATCATGATAACTTTTAAGTTTACCTTTTTTATTAAAATTTATAAAAGAAAAATGTTTTAATTTAATGGAGTTTTCTTGAAAAATAACGGTTTTAAACTTTTAGTTCGTCCATATCTAAAGAAGTCCATTTACTTTGATGGTTTGTTCTTGAAGAATGCCTTTATATTGATATTCAAGAAACGTAAAATATCAAAAAATTAAATATTAAATCGAGCTTTTATGAACACATTAAAATGTTAAACCGTTTATCTTTAATTTAAGATGTAAAGTGTATAGTTTTCTATAAAACGATAAGGTTTCTATAAAACACAATATGCTGTATAAAATAAAATCGAATTGTACTGGATACCGGATATACTCACATTTTATATAAAAAAATAAGCGGTTTAATGACAATTTGTCAATAAAAATACATACCAGTAATGTAAACCGAAATGACGCCAATTTCTAACAGAATGATTAGGTTAAACGTTAAAATAGTATACTATTCAGGTTTTTAAAACGACGGAAGAAAATAAAAAAAATCAAATTATTCTAGGTGTTACTAGATTAAAGTTTAAGGAAAATTTCGTTTTTAAAATTCACCGTTAAAAATGTCTGTTTGCGTTTACACACGATATTTAAGATCTAAAAGTTATTAATTTCTAATACAGATTGGTCCTGCCGTTCGTATTTCCTTCTACAGAATTGCAACTTATTAATGAACATAAACACATTAATCAACGCTAGCATGAGATACAACATGAGAAGACTCACTTATATAAATCGGTTTAAATATTTTTTTATTACTTTCACCCAATAGCTCAAAGTAAGTTGTTAAGCGTTAATTATGAAAATCAAAACAATATAATAAGTGTAAGTGATAATTTTGACAAAAATCTAAATTTTGCTGCATACTTTAGGCTGCGACCATTAATTGCTAATTAAATATTGTATTTAATAGTTTTTTTTTTTTATATTTTAGTATAATTTCTTTCTAAAAGTGATAATGTATATGGCAAATTTACAAGTACTATGGCCAAAAATTTCAACGATTTTCTTCTTAACTGTCCTATTTTTGGCTTAAAGGTTTTTTAAATAAAAAAACACGACGCTTTTTTAAAGGGCCAACTGTGTTTTTTTTAATTCATGTCTGCTGTAAACATCTTCACGTGAACTATGCAAACATAATATTAAGTTAGCTAATTTATTATTTCAAAAATAATCGCACCATTTTTTATTTTATATGATTTCTACTCGCAATATTTTTTATTATTTTTAAAGCACTAAATTCTGCGTTCAACCCCTCACTTTAAGCCCTCACTAAAGCAGACCTCTATACTCGCATATAGGTAGGCATTTTAAGACTGAACGCAGGTTTCTGTGTGTAGAACAAGCATATAACAAGTTTCATTATGTTTTTTTTTCCAAATTTGCTACTATGTGACACAAATTCTCATGGAATTTCATTTTATCTTTTTTTTCGCCTCTTTTCCTGCACAGCGTGATCATTTTGTCCAATTATTTCACTAACTTTTATTTAACATTTTGTACATTATTTGTTGTTTATTTTTACTTCTTTTGATCTGTTCAATCGATAATAATCAGTTTTTCTCATTAGTACGCGTTTTCATCTTTAGTTAAGTTTCGGTAGAGTTTAGTTTTACGCTCTAGTTTTATAATTGTTTCGTAAGGTTTTTATTTTGTTTTGTTCTGTAGGCAATATAGACAAATTGAAGAAGGAGAGGTTATTTGAACCCATTTAATTTTTTAGCGTTCTTCCGTATCAGATATTTGACGTCATAAACAAAATTTTTTAAAGGAACTTACTGAATTTACTCATTGTCACAGGTATTTCTTAAAGTATCTGATTAAATATATCTCTCAATAAGTATAAAATTATTAGTTGTTACTATTTTTTACAGTTCTCCGAAAAACTTTCGTTGCCGAATAATGTTTCTTGTGTTAATATTTTTATCTAAAGGTTATAGGAGATTTTGGGTTAAAAATCTATTAAAAAAACTGATTACCAATTTTTATATCACTTATTTTCTTTATAATCGAGACCAAGATCTGGTGAACATGATCGGTCCACCTTTTTAGTGCAATGCATTGTGTAGAGAGTTTCATAAAATTTGGCTAGAATAAATGATGATGATGAAAAAAAGAAAAAAAAACCATATTACAAATGGAAAAGTTGTTTTTTTTATAATCACATTTAATTACAGTGATTATTATTCATACAAAAAAAGCTGTTAAAACCACATGTGGACTGCGGTTAAAACCTGGAACAATGCTGATTTATTGATCATTTAATGTTTCTTTAAAAAGTTTTGTTGGCAAATATTAACTATTAGTGCTGTTTATTTTTATATTTAATAGTTTAAAATAATTCAATTTTATTTTTTCAGGCAATAAAACTAGCCAGTGAACCGTCCCGTTCGATCAAATTGTATTCGAAATTAACAAACTGTATAATTAAATTTTTATGTAATTAAATATTATAATGTAGGTATTATTTCTATTTTTTTATATATTAAAACCGATAATATTATGTAAGTTTAAATGCATCTTATATTACATACAAATGAAGTTATTTGTTTTTTAAAGAAGAAAGAAGGTCTGAGACCTAAACAACTAAAAGTATTTTTTTGTATTTGCATTTAAAACAATTGCGTAATTCACGAAAACGAAGACAATATGTATTCTATGTTAAATTAATTCTTCTTATTATATCTAAAATCTTAAATTATAAACATTTTTAGACGGTTAAATAATCCGCATATTAAGGAGAATTAAAATAGTTTAATAGCGATTGGTTTAGTACTGTTTTTTATGATTCCCGCACCGTTCATTAATTTATCTTGCTTACTTGGTGTACTGTTTACTCCTTAGAATTTACACTAAAAAAAAATTTTTGTTGTACGTTCAGTTACGTATTGCTCCTAATAGCATTGTAAAAAGTATTGATTTTGGATTGTTTTAAAAAAAAGTAAAAATAATTTGAAAAATTTTTATTCGAGGAAAGTAAGAGTGAAAATAAATTGTGACTTTTTTTTAAGTAAAGTACAAGTAAAAGTAATGGTCTAAACTTTATTTAAGTAAAGTAAAAGTAAGAATCTTATTTTTTTAAGTAAAAGTAAGAGTAAAAGTATAATAAAAGTAATTTTGAACCGGAGCAAAACACCGGTTTTTGAGACTCCCAAGTTCCGTTCTAAGATTTTTTTACTAGTTTTATGTATAAATTATCATTTTAATAAGTTTTTTGGTCAAAATAAATGGTTTTAGCGTGTAAGCGACTTAAAAAATTGTCTTATTCATTTACTTTACAACAAGCCCATGGGGAATCTACCCATTGAAATTACTTTAAATTTTACTTAAATTTGTTTAGTATTACTTGCAAGTGGAAAATCCGAGAAAAGAGTAAAAGTAAAAGTATTTGAAATTTCAAATTGAGTAAGAGTAAAATTAATTAGAAGAGTTAAAAGTCGAGTCAAAATTAAAAGTAGTTGGAATCCGTCCTTTTCTTACTTTAAGTAAAAGTAACTTTTTACAACAGTAGTACCTGCCATAAACATTAGTTATTTAGCACAAAAATCATTTCGGTAGCAATTGGCAAAAATAATTCATTTTGTTTATTTGGAGGAGTGGTTTTAGACTTACGCATTCTTGCAGCCAAGATCATTAGACTAAAACAGCGTTATAATTTAACGGTCTAATAAAAACTTTGTTTTGTAGTGTTCGTTTTGTTTAGAATTAAGTGGTATTGATTTAGTGATAAACAAACGGCAGAGTTACGTTTTTTCTGTTTTTACTATAAGCGAAGTCAGAAATAAGCTATTATTTTCGCATAGTTTCTAAATTTGCCCAGAATAAGAGAGAAAAACCCCTCTCTCCCCATAGAAGGCCACACCTTCCGATCCGACTCCCCTTCCCTTTCAAGATGCATTTTTGGCGTTCCACCCGCTCCTCTCTACCAACTCCAAATAATATTTTTTGGGTAATTTTAACACATAAAATCGGATAAATGTTCGTTCACATGGGTTTTTGTTACTTTTCAATTACTTTCTTACAATTTTATAGCTTTTTAATTAGCATTTTTTAAGTTTTTTAGCGATTTTTAAAAAAATCTTTCCTTTTTCCTTATTTTGACCTACTTAAAAATAATAACCTCACGGGTGTTTTTGAGATTCAACCCCACCGGGGTATAGCACTTAGTCAAATTTATGGCCTGCAATGCCATCAGAGAAATCCATCTTCCCCCAAACTTAGGTGCGATCAGGCACCCTTGTTCTTTCTTTTTTAGAGAATTCTTAATTTAGCCCTTCAGCGAAAATTTCAAGTAAAAAATTGATTTGTTTTAAAAATAGGTGGAAGAGTTTCTTAACAAAACATTATATTTTTGTAAATTTGTGGTTTTGAATAAATATGGAATTAGATTTAATTTTGTTGTTTAAATTATATTTTATATTTATTTTGGTTTCTTGATTTTGAATAAGATTCAGCCCAATTTCCTAATTTTTAAAATTATCGAAACTTGCATGACTAAATAGCACAAATTACTCAGTTATGTGCAAAAACACCTGCGCTGGGATGCTGGCGCTAATTGCTTGTAAGTTAAAAAAAAATAAAAAAATACACCAGCGCTAATTAATCGAAATATCAATTTATTTTTACTTTTAAATTTGATAAAATAACCTTGACTATCTTTGGTTCGAATTAGCGGCTAAATAACATTATAAAATTGTTTATACAACTTGACATTGTGGTAAGTGGAGGGACGGAAAATAAATAATAGGAGTATTTTCGAAAATTGCGTAGCCGTTAGAGCCCAAACGTCGATTCTATTATACGTATTTGGGCATTATTTATTTTTCTCATCAAGGACAATATGTCGCCTCGTAGCCTCCAAAACGCAATAAACTATTCTTTAGTATTTTAGCGCGTTTTTGTTGGTTATGTTTCAGGTTTTCAAAAAATGCGTTTTAAAAAAACTAAATTTCTAAACCGAACCCCAGACTTTGAATTCTTGGAAAAAAAAAAACCAAAAATCAAAAAACAAACGATACCGCCAAAAATATTTTTGTTCAATTTTTCCATCAAAAATTGTTGAAATTAAAAGTATAATTAATTCAGATTAGACATAGTTTTGAAAAAAAATATAAAATTTTTAATAACAGAACACGAGATTTTAAAGCTTTTTTGTGCACCATAGAAAATGAAAATTGTTACAAATTCCAATCATTATGCTTTTTATTAAAATAATGTTAAGTTTTGTTTTTAAAACAATGATAAGTTTCGTTTGTTAATATCGTAGAAATTATACTTGTAGAAAAAAAAACATATACAAAATACAAATCATTAAAAATAATATTTTTGTGATACCAAAATATAATATATAATTGTTTCATATAACAAACATGTCAACACTTTAAACTTAAAAAGTAAAAAAAATGTTCTAGTTCATTTATGTATAATGTAAACATTTAAATTTTTGGTAATGGTTGCGGTGATTGTACTTAATTATTAGCCCTTCACAAGTACATTGTAGCGTATTGAAAACACAACAATGTTTAATATAATAAATTGCAACAACGTTTAATAAGAGACAAGGAAAGGTTGTGGTGAACGGAATATAAATTTCTATTATAAGTTTTAAATGGGAACGGGACACGAGGGTACTGGACACGAGGGTACTGGACACGAAGGTACTGGACTCAAAAAAATTGCGTTCACCACAACCTCGCAACAAAATCGATTCATTATGCAAGGGGGAGGCACGAGGTTACTGGACACGAGGGTACTGGACACGAAGGTACTGGACTCAAAAAAATTGCGTTCACCACAACCTCGCAGCAAAATCGATTCATTATGCAAGGGGGAGGCACGAGGTTACTGGACACGAGGGTACTGGACACGAAGGTACTGGGCTTAAAAAAATTGCGTTCACCACAACCTCGCAGCAAAATCGATTCATTATGCAAGGGGGGACACGAGGGTACTAGACACGAGGGTACTGACCAGCAAAAAACATAACTTTCCCGCATAAAGCGGGATAAACCTATTGCATAACAATAGTTTGTCTTACTTAAAAATCATTTACTTTGTTTGACTGACTTATAAAAGGTAAGATTATAAAAAAAAATATTGAGAAGACATAAAACAAAAATAATAATTTCATAACATTCAAAGATTTTCGTGTTATTTGTCTACATTTTTGTGCATTTTAAAAAAAATAATAACTAGCTGTAAAAATGCTGAGAAGCTATGAGACGACTCGAAAGATAATAAACATTAGGGTTGCTGTTATGCTCTGATTGTGCTGTCAAAACATTTTTGTGATTATTTTTCGTGGTGTGTAGAAAACTGAATTTTTAATAATGCTTTCGGAAAAAAATAATTACAAAAATAATTGCAAATAATTCTTGTATAACCTTGCAAAAACATTTTAGTAAAATATTTTCCAAAAAACAATTGCTTGCCTTTTTTAAAAGTAAATTATTCGGTATTTTTTAAAAGCACACTATTATTAAAATATTATCAGAAAGTTTAGCTTATTTTTTGGGTTTTGCTTAGGCTTAGGAAAATAAAGTTTACTGTGCAATAGTGGGCTTTAATGACTTACAAAGATCCGTTGTTGGATTATTTTACTCACGACTCTATACTTAAATGTAATTGCATAAATATTATACATGAAAAATCTAATAATTGTATGTTTTAGGGTTTCAAAAGCACATTTTGTTTGTCTTGTTTTAAATGGTCTTGTTTTGTTTGTCTTGTTTAAATGTGTTTTAGTGATTTCCCTAAGCTAGAGTGGACTAAAATAGCCAAAAAGATATTTTTTACAGTTCGACTACTGAAATCTATTTTTGCGGAAGTTATTTTTTCTAAAGATTAATTATAAAAAAAATTAATTAATTTAATCAAGAGTCGATGAAAAGAGTCTAAGTAAAAAAAAATGACAACAAAAAACTGTGCGATTCGCTTTGGATTTTCATACGAGTATATATTTCAGAAAAAAACAGTAATTAAATAACTTTTTGGCGTTCTCATTCCACTCATGATTGTTTAATATTAATTCTGTGGGTTTTTTTGCAAAGGCGGGGTTTTGATTCGAAGCTCCAGAGCTTTGGAGAAAGTTTTAAACATTATTATTGTTTTCATTAAAAGTCCGTTTTATTAATTGTGTGTAAAATGACCTTTGAAAAATTCGTTTAATTAGTATGATGTTTTTTAAACAATAAACGATTTTTTTATTATTAAATTGCATTATATTAAAGCAAGCAAAATGTTATTTATAATTGAGAACGAACCGACTTATGATTAAAATTTAGTTCAGCTCATTCAGCTTAAAAAAATTACATATTTGTGCCAAACGTATTTTTTCTTTGCTCAGTACCCTCGTGTCCAGTACCCTCGTGTCCAGTACCCTCGTGTCCAGTACCCTCGTCTCTCTTCAATACCCTGTATATTTCAGTACCCTCGTGTCCAGTACCCTCGTGTCCACCCTCGTTCGTACCCTCGTGTCCAAGCCTTCTCCCTGAGGACACTTAAAACCTGGACCCAAAAGTAGGGAACTTAAAGCCCGATGTGGAAAATTACGAGCTGAAAGTGGGAAATTGCCGAAACCTATACCTAAGCCTAAGCAAAACCCTAAATCTAACCCCAAACTAATTTTTATTTGCGGCTCTAAGGTCCTCAAATTTTCTGAAGGCTTTAAATTTTTTGTTGACAGCCCAAAAACCCTATAGTTTTTAAAGAAGGCACTTTTTCTCGTATGAGAAACGATGAAATTTTTACAGTTAAACAAAATTCTAAAGATGACACACAATTCTTTAATTTGGTTTCGTTTTTATTAATGTCTGTATAAAAGTATACTTAAAAATCATTTAAAAAACAATTTTACTAAAAATTAAATTGCTGTAAATAAACTTCAAAACGAATGTAATTACAACGCTGCTGACTGGTCAAAAAATAAATAATAAAGTGATTGATAAGCACAAAAACGTAATTTACTGCGTTATCGCTGATTTTTTTATATCAAAAACAATATGTCGTTGCATCTGCTACAATGATAATGTCTTGCTTTCGTAAATGTTTTTTATAGAAATGAGCAAGATATATGTCTGTTTTTGGTCACAAATGAAAAAAAGAATCAATTAATTATATTAAATCCTACAATCTAGCGATTTTTCAAAATGACTACGATATATATATCTATTTTTATCAGTTTATTTTTGATTGCAGAAATATAAATTATTTATATAAAATGTTTTTCTTTTGTTCTATCAATTCATTGCGTTACGAAAATTGCTTTTGTCGTTTTTGAATTAAATATAATCAGAAGAAAGATATTGTTACTTTTTGTTTTTTTATTTTGATACATAACGAAGATTTTTTATGTAACTTTTGACGCAAAAATCAAAATTCTTTTTAATTCACAATAAAATTAATAATGCTTGATTGATTTTTTAAAGATATTTCACTCGAGATTGGATAAGAGTGTATTGGGCTAAAATTTTATTGATAGAGCTCTGTAGGACACAATTACCACTAAAACTTTTTGCTACCTAGATTTTCGTTCTAAAAACAATAACATTCGTTTAATATTTGAATATCAATTTCAATCAGAAGACTAATATGTGATAAGTGTTTGAGTTTTATGCTTTAAGTATAAATTAAATTCATGAAAATTATATACTACAAAATAATTAAAAACTTACACATCGGCGTCAGTTAGCGTTTCTTCACTTTTAGCAATTTCCATTTTCAGCGAAATTATCAATATTAAATATTCAATTTATTTAGAAAAAGACTTTTGAAGTGAATAAAAGAATTAATTTGTTAGTAAACATCGTAAAATTCATCAGGTAGATAAGTTGAGTTTTTGAAAAACAGATTGAAATGTTAAAACTTAGATTCAATTTAAACTTAAATAGTCATCGAAAGCATAATAAATAAACTGCAATTTTTTGCGAAAGCAATAATTGCATATGAGTTAACGCCTATTTAACTAATTAATAATGACGTTTAAAATCCATGAATTTAAAAATTTAGTCGAGACACAAATTACGCAAAATTAAACTAATTAATAATGACGTTTAAAATCCATGAATTTAAAAATTTAGTCGAGACACAAATTACGTAAAATGTCTTTTTGTAATTGGTCTGCACAAAAATAATGTGGATTGAAAATATTTTTTAGGTGAGCATATTTCGCTAACTGCGAGATTGATTCAGACATCATTTTACTAGTGTATAAAATTTAATGTGACCTATACATTAATATAATTGTCATGTATGACCATTTTTGTTAGTGAAATATTCCCGTCAAAATGTTTTTTTACTTCACATCATTTTTTACAAACCTTACAAAAAAGTTAAACCTCACTGACCTCGATGACTTCCAGTATAAATTAATCAAGTATATTTAATAGCAAATCAATTTAAAATTTTAAGAAAAAAGTTTAGTAATTACTCCTAAATACCTTATTTAAATTATTGTATATCAAATTAATTAGTGTAGAACAAGTGTAAATTTTAAACGTGGATTTTATATTTTGTGAAAAGCCGGAATTCAGAAAAATCAGCATTTACATGGTTACGAGATCAGCCAGATTTAATTTTTTTAAATTATTTGAGCTAAAAACAGATTTTAATTTATTTTAATCTTTATAGAAACGTTACATCTGCGTATATGCATAACGTAAAAATGTATAAAAGCATGAGAGGGCGATTAAAACTGTTTTAAATAATAATTAGTTTAAAAAAACTGATTAAAAGTTAAATTTTTTAATTAAATCCAATTTTAAAACAAACGTAAAACATACAAACAATACGGCATAATTTGAATATACGTGGTAAATATATAAATTTAAAAAAAACAACTTTTACATCTCAAAAAATATCAAAACAATTTTATTTGTTTTCTCATAACCCTATACATTTTTACGAAGTGAGCCAGGCGTAATTTTTCTCGGGATCTTCAAAAAATAAGACAATTTTGCTTTTAGGAACATCGTTTAAAACTATCGCCGAAGGCTTGAAATACCATACCTAACAATTGCAGTTTAAAAATTATGATCAAATTCAAAACTAACAATATTTTAAAATTATTTCAATTTTCTTAAATATATAAAATAATACTTTATTTTCTCAAATATTCAGCTGCTGTTTTAGAGCAATTAAAAGCAATCCAGAGATATTGCGATCGGCTTTGTTAAATAAACTGATTGGTTCCTTCAATAGGGCAAATAATGATTGTATACGGTTGTATAACTGATAAAGTTGATAATATTCCCGCGCTCAACAGGGAATAACGGGCGAGGCGCGGCGGCGTTTTGTTATAGGAAAACAAGTCCATTGAAAAGCGGGAGAGTGAATTAACGGAATCCGCATGATATTCCAGTATTTATACGTAATTTTCATGTCTTCCAAATCTAATCACTGGCGGGCTCCCCGGACCCACTGATGAACTTGCCTTTTCCTACCCGCCGCCACACGCCAGTTAAACATAATACGCCATCTTTAACACTTTGGTCTGGTTAACACAGGAGTGGCAAGTGACAAGTGATGTGTTTTCCGCGTTTATATCGTTAACACCGGCGTAATTTGTGCTGCGGTGTGTACGTGTCACTTGTCATTTCTCATTTTAGTGTGAACCAGGAATAGCAGCTTTATGGACTATTAACAACAACAACAATACTGAAATAATATTTATAGCCATAAGAAAAGCTATATTTCGTTTTTAAGTCAAATTTTATTGAGTATAGTTGGTTAATATATAAATATAAAGATTATCATACTTTATTTATGTGCAAATAGACTTAATCTTTTTATAAATAGACGTATTGTGTGTGTGTGTGTGTGTGTGTGTGTGTGTGTGTGTGTGTGTGTGTGTGTGTGTGTGTGTGTGTGTGTGTGTGTGTGTGTGTGTGTGTGTGTGTGTGTGTGTGTGTGTGTGTGTGTGTGTGTGAGAGAGAGAGAGTGAGAGAGAGAGAGAGAGAGAGAGTGAGAGAGAGAGAGAGAGAGAGTGTGTGTGTGTGTGTGTGTGTGTGTGTGTGTGTGTGTGTGTGTGTGTGTGTGTGTGTGTGTGTGTGTGTGTGTGTGTGTGTGTGTGTGTGTGTGTGTGTGTGTGTGTGAGTGTGTGTGTGTGTGTGTGTGTGTGTGTGTGTGTGTGTGTGTGTGTGTGTGTGTGTGTGTGTGTGTGTGTGTGTGTGTGTGTGTGTGTGTGTGTGTGTGTGTGTGTGTGTGTGTGTGTGTGTGTGTGTGTGTGTGTGTGTGTGTGTGGACTAATAACATGGACATCTGTATGCTGGATAAGGCATTTTTACCAAAAAGGCGGAAGGGATCATCCTTGCTAACTATTGAACAAAGTTAGTTAAATGAGATATCATTGCAAAGCGTACACTTCTGGGAATTATCATAAAAGGATTGAATTCGAAAAATTAGCAAATGAATCTGAGAAATACAGATATGTCAGATATACAGAAATACAGATATACAGATTTGTCAGCCGTAGGGCTGACACGGGCTACTTCTCACATATGGTTTAAATGTTCTTATGTTGTAAAAAATTTTTTGCAGTTATTGAATTTTTTATATATGCACTTTCTTTTAAAATGAGCTCTTAGTTGAGCGGTAAAACACTGACCTTATACATAGACCTTGCCTTATCCATATGATAAGCGTTACTATATTTGTGGTCTGCCAGTGGGCTAAAATAAGTTTTGAACTTTTCATAGTTTGTTTTCATGCTAATCATTTTTAGCATCGTTTAAGATCGAATTTTGAAAAAAAAACGTGAGTAGGAGATCAGCAGCAAAATATATTTGGCGTTCAACATTTAATTTTAGCTCAAACACGTAATGAAATATTTTTTGAACTATAGAAAAATTAAATCTAGCAAGTGCATATTGGCAACTAAAATTTTTGTTCACAAGATACTAAAAGCGGGTTTTTTGTGGCGATAGATGTCAACATAACAAGATTTAAATCAATCATTTTGTTGCTGTGTAAAAAAGCTTACACCTGGATATAATTAATAAAAAAATAGAATTTTTATCTGCAAATTATAGGTTTTGTTATCTGGTAATTTTACGCCTATGTATATTAGATCTTGTAGATTCTGTTTTTTTTTAATATTATATTAAAAGTTTCATACAAAATATGTTTCGGAGTGCAACAATTACTGAGAAGCTCCTTGTTCATAGTTTTATATAACGCATAAAATAGTATAAAAAGAGGCTCTAAAACCGCGCAGTTACTAGCTAAATATAGTTAAAAAACTGAGGGAAACGTCCAAAGTTAAAATGGAAATTTTGATTTATTTCATAGGTGGCATGAACGTAGCACAGATGACTTAGCCCTAAAGTGGACGTACAATAATTAGAAAATGGATCGAATTTGTATCTCATGTTCTTCTACTTCTTGTCAAACAATTTTGCGCCGACATAAATTCGATTTAAAAATTTAAGTGCAAATTTTGTATGATCAAATATAGCTGTGATAATACAAGATAAGATAAGATAAAATGCTTTTATTTTACAGTATTTGCAAAAATAAAATAATTTGAGCGTAAATAAATGATGTGAGCATATTTACCGTCATTTTATTTGACTATAGATTAATTAAATCTCGTTGACCTCGTAAAATATATTATATGAACAAGAGCAAAAATTGCACATTTATGACGTTTCAAAAACGATTTTTTTTAAAAATCAAGTCTTTTCCTAAAATTATGCAAAAAACAGTCAAATTCAGCCGTTAGAAATTTGACATTTCTATTCTCAATTAGATTAATTTTGATAAAAATATTTATACTTTACCATCAAACCGTTTTTGCTTAGCATTTTAACATGCTGTTGTTAAAAATCGATTCAATACTGGATGTTGTGAAGTCAATTAGGTGTATTATGCCCATAGTTTAGATATTTTTTAAATCAACGAGCGGTAGTAAACCTCTCAATTTGCTTCTGCTCTATTTTGAAGCACTTTCCGAGAGTATTTTAAATGTTCCTTTTTAAACTTTTTTAATCTGCAAACTTGTACAGTCAACATTGCGCTATTAGTTTCATACACTAAGCGAAAAAAATCATGTACGTTTCGCTTAAACTCTGGTTTCATGGGTTACAAAAGCTCTTAATAACATATTAATTTTTTCATTGAGTTTCAAGTGAAGTGGAATGTAAAAAATATCTAAACTAACTGGCATATACCAAATTGACTTCACAACATCCAGTATTGAATCGATTTTTAACAACAGCATGTTAAAATGCTAAGCAAAAACGGTTTGATGGTAAAGTATAAAAAGTTTTATCAAAATTAATCTAATTGAGAATAGAAATTAATTTCTAACGGCTTATTGCGATGGTTTTTTGCATAATTTTAGGAAAAGTCTTGATTTTTAAAAAATCGTTTTTGAAACGTCATAAATGTGCAATTTTTGCTCTTGTTCATATAATATATTTTACGAGGTCCCCAAAAATGAAATATTTTACTTAATCGCTTTAAATGATCCTGAATATGTTGACATTATTTATTTACGCTCAAATTATTTTATTTTTGCAAATACTGTAAAACAAAAGCACTTTAGCTTGATCTTATCTTGTATTATCACAGCTATATTTGATCATACAAAATTTGCACTTAAATATTTAAATCGAATTTATGTCGGCGCAAAATTGTTTGAACAAGAAGTAGAAGAACATGAAGAATACAAATTCGATCCAGTTTCTAATACTATTGTACGTCCACGTTTAGGGCTAAGTCATCTGTGCTATTTGTTCATGCCACCTATGAAATAAATCAAAATTTCCATTTTAACTTTGGACGCTTTTTCCAGTTTTTTAACTATATTTAGCTAGTAACTCTGCGGTTTTACGAGCCTCTTTTTACTATTAATTTATGCGTTAGATAAAAACTATGAACAAGGAGCTTCTCACGTAAATTGTTGCACTCCTAAACATATTTTGTATGAAACTTTTAATAAATAATACTTAAAAAAAAACAAAATCTAACAAGATCAATACCATAGGCGTAAAATTACCAATAGAAAAAAACTGATAATTTGCAGATAAAAATTCTATTTTTTTATTAATTATATTGAGGTGTAAGCTTTTTTGAACAGCAACAAAAATGATTGATTTAAAATCCTTGTTATGTTCGACATTTATTTGGCTACAAAATACCCGCTTTTAGTAATCCTTGTGAAAAACAAAAGATTTAGTTGCCAATATGCACTTGTGTATTTTATTTCTTCTATAGTTCTAAAAATATATTTTATTATGACTTCTGACTAAAATTAAATGTTGAACGCCAATACATCTTTGCTTTCTTGATCTATTACTTACGCTTTTTTTTTCAAAATTTGATTTTAAACTATGCTAATAACGCTCAACATGAAAACAAACTATGAAAAAGTTCAAAACTTATTTTAGCCAACTGGCAGACCACAAATATAGAAATGCTTATCAAATGGAGAAGGCAAGGTCTATGTATAAGGTTAGAGATTTTACCGCTTGACTAAGAGCTCATTTTAAAAAGAAAGTGACAAATATAAAAAATTTAATAACCTGCATAAAATTTTTTACAACATAAGAACATTTAAACTATATGATAAGTAGCCCGTGTCAGCCCTACGGCTAACAAATCTGTATATCTGTATATTTTTGTATATCTGACATATCTGCGATCTCGCAGATTCATTTTGCTTTAATTTTCTAAATTCAATCCTTTTACGACAATTCCCTGAAATTGAACACTTTGCAATGATATCTCATTAAACTAACTTTGTTCAATAGTTAGCAAGGATGAATCCCTTCCGCCTTTTGGGAAAAAATGCCTTATCCAGCAAACAGATGCTCCATGTTATTAATCCGCACA
>JASAMX010032850.1:0-12477 GCA_030248175.1 Microlaimidae sp. YZB2_3
AAACCCAGAAGTTTGAAATATTTTACAGCAGTTAGAAAGGGGAAATAAGAAGAGTATACAAAAAAAACAAGAGATTCAAAATTTGGATCTTTAGGGGGAAAAGGTTAGATATACCGTCTTCTCCTACTACGAAACGGTCGGATAGGGGGAAAATAAGGATAGTGGTTGGGCGGGGGAGGGGGGGGGGGCTCTCCCCCCAAAATGGTCGCCACGCCAGATAGTAAAGTTTGGGGGTTTTCAGAGGCTAAAAATTCATAATTTTCTAGCGCCTCGCTAATCGCACGGTGCCAAGTTATAAAATAATTTTAGTACCACAATCATAGTTGTTTTTTTTGGGGGGGGGACAGAGGGGTTCACCCCCCTCCTAGAGCCAAAATTTTGGACCCCCACCCATAGAAAAAATTCAGGGGGGCCTCTCCTCCCCCCAAAGCTCGAGAGCGGTCCGGCCTGACCCCTCTAGCGAGGCTGACCCCCCTCCCCCCCTCCCGACCAATTTGGAAGTATATTTTTTTATTTACTGTAAAAAACACGGTTTTTTAGTTAAAAACAGTGTTTAAATACACTTTTTAGGCCTAAATAGGCTGTTTTAATACATAAAATTCAATATTAGACCTAAAAACACTTAAATTATTGAGTTAAAAAAAAATTTTGCTAAAAAACTGGACCACCTTAACCCTCCTTAATTTGAAATCTCGCACCCGGGGTCGACCCCCCCTAAAAAGCCAGGGGGGTTCGGACCCCCCTGGACACCCCCCTAAAAATTTTGGCCTTCCACCCGGGGGTGGACCCCCCTAGCGGACCCGACCAAAAACACCTATGACCACAATTGACCCCCAAAAACGAAAAATTTTTTTCCGCTTCGCTTCGCTCAGCGGTCACTTTCTATAGTATACATACATATATCTCGCTATTTATCTTGCCTAATGCTAATGTTATTTCAAAGTTAGCACAATATTTTTTATAAGTAATAAGTACTACACAGAAACAGACCTGTGCACGGTATGGAAATGCCCCCCGTTTTATTGGAGGATTTGCCCTCCCCCTATTTTATTGCCCCCCCCACCAAAAAATGAAAAAGTACCCTAAAATTATGACGCCATTTTTGACCTATGATGACGCCATCATCGCATTTTTTTGCAGTTTTTAGCCTATTTCAATGTATCTTAAGCCATTTCAGACCTATTTTTACCTTATTTTCGCTTTTTTTGTCCCTTTTTTCTCTTTTCCCTTCTTTTTTCTCTTTTTCCCCTGCCTGCCCCCCCCCCCCCCGTTTTATCGCCCCCCCCCCGAGTTTTCAAAATTTGCCCCCGTGCCCCCCCCCGTTTAAACCCCGGGGGGGGGGGGGGGGGGCAGTGCACAGGTCTGAAGAAAGTAAAACAAACAATCATATTGATTAATTTATGTACCTCCCCCCTCCTAAATTTTCCAGCCGCCTATAGCATTGGCTCGGATTATTTTCATATAGGTAGGTACCCTAAAAAACATGAAGTCGAGATGCTGCTCATGTGCTTTGGTTTACAATGTGGGTGGGTCTGAAAGGTCTTTAAATTTTTTTTGTGAATGTGTGCTAATCCAGGCTCTGCCAATGTGTGTGAATGTAATTTTTAACTAAAAAAAACATGTTTTTACTGCTAAAAACACTAGATAATACGTTTTAGGCCAAAAACAGTGTATTATACAGCTTTATTTACATTTATCTCTACTTTTTTAACGCTTTCAAAAATTAAGGGGATGGACCCCAAAATTTCAGGGGGGGGGGAGCGGAGCCCCACAATATTTTTTTGTACTACAATCTGCCCCCCCACCAAATGAAACCCTGGGTACGTCCCTGCGATAAACTAACTGCTCGTAAGCTTACTAATCTAAGCTTACTCGTAAGCTTACTGCCAGTCACTAATTTAAGTAGATAAACGTCTCTGCTTCAAGTAGTTGGAAAAAGCGTATAATGTTAAAGTTTAACACAAAAAAACACTCGAGAAATCCACTTTTTATACACACTTCGATTCAGTCACATAACTCTCACTCCCATTCAACTGGTTAGTGAATTTCGTCAAAATATTCTGGCGTAACAGAAAATAGTACTAAAATTTTTCCCTTGACTTACACAAAGGCAACAAAACATGAATTTTTAAAAAGGAAAAATTTTGAAAATTTGAATAAACAAACAGGGTGATTAAAAGTAATGAGGGTATTGCAAAATAGTTTCAGCCCCCCGATGTTTACTTTAACCAGAAAGCTACAAACCAGAAATAAATGTTACGCACTTTACACTAATTCCAACCAAGAAGAAGAACTATACACTCTATTTCAGAGAATCATTGGTTTTTTCTGTTTAGCTTACAACTGGAATTGAATTAGCAATTACATGAGCAGAAAATGTTACACAAAAATAATTTAAGACTTTTAAAGAATTTGCAATTAAATCTTAAAATTTAAAACTATGGTCTATTTAAAAAGCTTTTATGTTAAATTTTAATAAAGTTTAAATACAACTGTCTTTAAGTTTCTGTTTTTAGAAAAGATTTCTTCGCATGTACTGTTTTTATTGAAAACTTGTGCTCTTTAAGCAATAAACACAATAGTATAAAACAAACAAATACAGCGACGTAGCCAGAGGGGAATGGGGTGGGGGAGGGAGCAGTGGCGTGCCCAGAATTTCATTTCGAGGGGTGGGGCGGTCAGGGGGAGTATATGTTAACCCTGAGGGGGGTCTGGGGGGCCAGAGCCCCTCAGCGGGGTCAAGGGGGCATAGATGCGCACGGTCAAAAAGCTAGGGGGGGTGTTTACCCCGGATAAATGAAATTTCAAAATCTAGGGGGTGGGGGTTGAATGTCGAACCCTCCCCCTAGCCTTCTACGGGGGGGGAGGGTAATTAAACGCAATAATGTTATCGCGTTTAATTATAAAAAATATATCGATTCTGAAATGTGCAAGAGACTTAAAGCTTTCTAAGTAATAGTACTTATACACAATCATACATGAGCATATGGGGTAGGGCATAGGTGGGCAGGGGGAGGGGGTTATACGTATACCCCCCAAAATTTCGGATTTTGCTGACACCCCCCCCTAAATTTGGGGTACCCGGGGACACCCCCCCCCCCAAATTCGCCTCCCAGACAAAAATTTTTAAGCGTTATAAAGGGTCTAAAAAAATTTTCCGCGCTTCGCGCGGAGTGCTTATTACCTTGTTTGTGTCATTACTTCATTTTTTCCCTATTATTCAATAAAAATATATTTAAAAATATATTTATTATTCAATAAAATAAATTTATATATAGTACACCTATGTTATCAGTACTATTTTTGTTAGGGTACTATAATTTTAACCATATTCATACACAAAATTTAAAGACATCAGGCAATAAATAGTTTTGTTATATACAATTTTATCTCATCGCCATATTAATTTTGAAGATCAAACAAAATTGTATATAAATTAGGTAAAAAAATAAAGTAAACTGTGTGTTTGCGCTATCACCAGGGGACGATTTTTAAGCAGGTTTTAGTACATATTTCTGGCGCCGCAGGCGGCAGCGCTTCGCGCTGCTTCTATGACACTTTTTCTCCTCCCAGACCTCCCCCCCCTGAAATAAAATCCTGGCTACGCCACTGCCCCTGGCTACTCCCATGTATGTAAATGTATATAATCTTTAATTAAATATAAGATTATGGATTAAAAAGTTTGTGCTACTTGATTTTATAATCAAGACAATATAATTACTATTCTATTATTACGTAATTATCAAAAAAACTATGTTTTCTAATCTAATTCCAAGAATATATTTTTTTTTTAAAGCTGAAGCGGGCCGGCCATGGATATTCCATATTACCGCCTACCACCCTATATCAGCACTGTTGTTGATGTAGAATGTTAGTCAAAGCCCCACCCCTATCAGAGGATTTTAGGGATTAGATGTGAGGTTATATTTAATAATACAGAGAGAGAATAAAATTAAAAGGATATTTTACCTATCTCACATCTATTCCCTAGGCCTACGTTTGGTCGGTTTGTCTTACCGTGGGAGGAAGGCTTATCTTTTGGTTGCACAATAGTGTATGTAAAGATAAGCTTACTCCTCCGGTTGTGGGCTAGGCCGCAATGGCCACACGGTAAGGACCTCAGCCCCCTCAGCGCGGCAAGCCGCTACGCCACAACACGTAACGTGGCAATTACCTCACTAAGGTGGCAATGGCGGTTTTGGTGAACCAAATCAACCACGACCTCCAGAAACACATTATCATTAAAAGAATTAAAAAATAAAATTTATAAGTTGCAATAAGGTTTTATGTTAATTTTACACAGTTTTAAAGCATTTATAAGCTTGTTTTACGTTTTTTATGCGCTTTAAGACCATTTTAAGGCAGCGCGGAAATATTGGGTACACCCCCTCAAAATCTGGGTCTTGCCAGACAGCCCCCCCCTAAAATTTGACCCCCCCAATACCCCCCAAAATCCGAGAGGCTGCCCACCTATGGGGTAGGGTGGGGTTCACCCCCTTAGCCTTGCGGGTTATACTCCCCAAAAATCCCGATTATAGCCGACACTCCCCCTAAAAGTTGGGGGTACCCCGGACACCCTCCTGGCTTGTCTTAGCGCCTGCCCTTTGCATAATCTGCTCTGCATAGAGAAGATAAGTTTTAGATAATGCAACAATAACAACCCCCCTAAAATTTACGGGATCCCAGTCATAGGTGAGAACGGTTCAAGAAGCTAGGGGGGTGGTTACCCGGGGTAAATAAAATTTTGAATTCTAGGAGGGGGGTCCAGACCCCCCCCCCTAGTTTTTTAGGTAGGGTCGACCCGGGATGCAAAATTTTGAAATCTAGAGGGGGTCAGGTGGTGTCCGGTGTCCGAAGCAAAACAATTTTAAACCATTAATAATTTTAATAATTGTTTTTTTTATAGGATAACACTACATTTTATTGAATAAAAAGCGATATTCTTCTGGTGTAAAAAGGGTGTAAAAACATGAATATGTGTTAAAAATTCACATTTTTTAAGAAAGTTTAGTATTAAAAAAATGCCTAAAATTTTTCGGAGGGGGGAGGAGGGGTCAAATTTCAAATTTAGAGGGGGGTCAGGTGTAAAAAATTCGGAAATTTGGGGAGAAGGGGGCCCTAGATTTTCATCTAGTGTCTAGGGGGGTCCCAAAATTTCGAGGCTCGGAGGGGTGGACCCCACCCTGCCCCCCCCCCATCTTTCTCACCTATGGTCCCAGTCATACATGGGCAAGTTGGTCCGGAGTGGGGGGGAAGTTAAACCCCAAATTAGGGGGGGTTAAAATCCGAGAAACCCCCCCCGTGCCCATGTATGGAACCATACATTGGCAAGTTGGTTTGGAGTGGGGGGGGTTAAACCCCAAATTAGGGGGGAGTTAAAATATGAGAAAGGCAAAATACCCATATGGTTTTTTTCTGGAGTGCATTTTACCCATATCGTTTTTCGATTTTAAAGAAAAAATAGGTAAAAAACGCTAATTTTAGTACAAAAAGCCCTTTTTATTGCATTTTTGAACTTTTTTAGTGTTTAAAACATTGATTTTGACCTTAAAACTTAAGTTTGGAGGCAGTTAGAATAGAAGTCATTTTAAAGACATTTTTTTTCTTCATTTTTCCAAAATTGGGGGGTTAACTTTTCCTCCCTCCACTTCTGAGTGGGGGAGGGGTTAAACCCCCCTTCTCAGAATTTGGAGGGGAGGGGTTAACTAACTCACCCCGTGCCCATGTATGGTCTCAGTACTAAAAACAGTAAAAATGGGGTATTTGAGGTATACCCCAAAAAAATTTTTGGGACACCCCCATAGATGAACAAGGGGGGTAGGGTGGGGTCCACCCCCCTAGCCTCGAGATTTTGCCCCCCCCCCCCTAGAAAAAAATCCTGGGCCTCCTCCTCCCCCAAATTTTCGAATTTTTTACCCTGACCCCCCCTCTAGACTTTGAAATCTGACCCTCCCCCTCCCCTCTCGAGAAAATTTTAAGTACTTTTTTTATACTTAATTTTCTTCCAAAAACGTAAATTTTTAACACAAATTCATGTTTTTACACCCTTTTTATAGCTAAATATCGCTTTTTATTCAATAAAATGTAGTATTATCTCATAAAAAAACTATTATTAAACATTTAATGATTTAAAAGTATTTTGTTTCGGAAATTGGACCCCACCTGACCCCCCTCTAGGTTTTAAAATCTTCCACCCCGGGTCGACCCCCCCTAGAAAGCTAGGGGGGGGGGGTTCGACCCCCCTAGGACCCCCCTCCTAGATTTTGAAATGTCATTTACCCGGGGTAAACACCCCCCTCTGGCTTTTTGACCGTGTTCATCTATGACACCCCCCCCCCAAAAATTTCGGTCAGGAGTCGGGTATACCCCCACCCCTAAAATCCGGGAGGCTGCCCACCTATGGCCATGCGCATGTATGTACACAATGCTTGCTTGCTTTCAAAGTAAAATTACTTATAAAAAAAACTTTTGACTGTGTTGATTGTATTAATTTTTTCCTTGACCAAGCAATGCTCGTGTTTGCTTTTGTAAAAGCTTTGCCAGTTTTCATTATAGTTCGGCAGGGAAGGTAGGTTTGGCGGGTTTATATATACCCCAAAATCTCGAAACTGCCGATACTTTCTTAAAATTTGGTGGTACCCAGGACACCCTCTCTAAAATTTGAAGAGTTTCTTCAGTACTATAAACGCTCTAAATAAACTATTTATTTAAACGCTCTATTGGTTGTGGTATACCCCGAAAATTTTTTGAGACATTTCCAAATTTGGAGGGATCAACGATCGGGTATCTCCTTTTAAAATCCGAGAGGCTCCTTAGCCCACTTATGGTTTATACTGTTCATACTCAACTGTGGGGGGCGGGGGTGAAATTTTCTTTGACCTACCGACTTGTCTCAGCGCCTGCCCTTTGTATAATCTGCATAAGGGAGATAAGTTTCAGGTAATGCAACAACAACAACAACTGTTCATACTGTTTTTTGTTCCCGGTTTTAACAATATAGCAGTTATCTTACAAACCATTTGGACTTGAAATTAAGTTTTTGTGCTTTCAAATTTTCCAAACCTTAACCTTACTTTCCCAATTAAATCCTAGCGATACGCCACTGCACTATTGTTTGTAGGGCTTTCTAGAATGAAATTTGCTTGGACATATTTACAGAATAAAAGCGGTACTTATTTGAATAAATTACAGTAAGTTTTTTGCAAAATGTTTTGTTTTTAAACATAATGACGTGACGTGTTTGTGTAAAACAAGAATTAAAAATTGTGATGTTAAATAATATTTATAGATGAGCATATTGGGGGGGTTTGTGTGAATAGAGTCCAACCCATAGCTGAGAGAGGAGGGGGGTGAGCAGAGTGGGGTCCATCCCCCCCCAAATATCTATTTTTTACCCCTGCTCTGACCCCCCTTTATAATTTGAAATCTGACCCCCCTTATCGGGAAAATTTTAGTACTTTTTTATAAAGAATTTTCTTCCAAAAACGTGAATTTTTAACACGCATTCATATATTTTACAGTCTTTTTATACCAGAATATCGCTTTTTATTAAATAAAATGTAGTATTATCTTATAAAAAAACTATTATTAAACCTTTAATGGTTTAAAACTATTTTGCTTTGGACATTGGACTCTACCTGACCCTCCTCTGGATTTCAAAGTTTCGCACCCCAGGTGGACCCCCCTAAAAAGCTAGAGGGGGGCGGGGCGGGTCCGGACTCTCGTGGCACCCCTCTACTAGAATTTAAAATGCTATTTACCCCAGGTAACCACCCCTCTTTTCTGCCGGGACCGTGCTCACCTATGGTCCAACCATAGGTGGGCAGGGGGGGGTTATACCCCCCCGGTAAAAGAAACCTTAAATTTTGTAATAAGTATCATCTGGAAATAAAATTTCAAGTGTATTTTAGCGCCTTAAATTAAAAATTTTCTCCCCCGGGGGGCATTCTGCTCCCCAGACCCCCTTCACAAGGGGCTTAGCCCCTTCACCCCGCTGGGGGGCTCTCGCCCCCCAGACCCACCATATCTGGGGGGATGCCGCCCCCCAGACCCCCCTTCAGGGTTAGTAGTGCCCCCAGACCGCCCCCCTGAAATGAAATCTTGGGCACGCCACTGCAAACAGGGGGTCTAACCCCAAATTTTTCCCTTTGCCGACCTAAGAGAGGGGTCTAGACTCCCCTCCTGGCTACGCCCATGTATGTATATAATCATTAATTAAATATAAGATTATGGATTAAAAAGTTTGTGATACTTGACTTTATAATTAAGACAATAATATAACTATTCTATTATTACGTAATTATTAAAAAAACTATGATTTCTTTCTAATCTAATTATAAAAATATATAAACACATTATTATTAAACGAATTAAAAAATAAAATTTATAACTTGCAATAAGGTCTTATTTTAGTTTTACACAGTTTTAAAGCATTTATAAGCAGGGACGTAGCCAGGGGGGCGGGAGGGGCGGCCGCCCCCCCCCCGAAACGGTCGGACAGGAGGAAAAATAAGGATAGTGGTTGGGCGGGGGGGGGGCGGCCCCCCCCCCCCCCCCGAAATGGTCGCCAGATAGTAAAATTTGGGGGTTTTCAGAGGCTAAAAATTCAAAATTTTCTAGCGCCTCGCTAATCGCTCGGCGCCAAACTTTAAAATAATTTTAGTACCCCAATGGACCCCCAAAACCAAAAATTTGTTCCGCTTCGCTTTGCTCAGCGGTCACTTTCTATAGTATACATACATATATACCTCGTTATTTATGTTGCCTGATGCTAATGTTATTTCAAAGTTAGTACAATAATTTTTATAAGTAATAAGTACTACACAGAAAGAAAAACAAACAATCATATTGTTTGATTTATGTACCTCCTCCTTCCTAAGTTTTCCTGCCGCCTATAGCATTGGCTCGGATTTTTTCATATAGGTGGGTACCCCAGAAAACATGGAGCCGAGATGCTGCTCATGTGCTTTGGTTTACAATGTGGGTTTAGCCAAGGGGTCTGAAACTAACGTCTCTAAATTCCTTTTTTGTAAAATCCAGGCTCTGCCAATGTGTGCTTATGTAATTTTTAACTAAGAAAACATGTTTTTACCGCTAAAAACATTAGATAATACGTTCTTAGGCCAAAAACAGTGTATTATACAGCTTTATCTACGTTTATCCCTGCTTTTTTAACGTTTTCAAAAACTAAGGGGGAGGGGCCCGCCCCCTCCCCCAAATTTCGGGGGGGGAGGGGGGCCCCCGGGGGGGGGGGGCGGAGCCCCCCCCGAAATTTTTGAAAACGTTAAAAAAGCAGGGATAAACGTAGGTAAAGCTGTATAATACACTGTTTTTGGCCTAATACCTATTATCTAATGTTTTTAGCGGTAAAAACATGTTTTCTTAGTTAAAAATTACATAAGCACACATTGGCAGAGCCTGGATTTTACAAAAAAAGGAATTTAGAGACGTTAGTTTCAGACCCCTTGGCTAAACCCACATTGTAAACCAAAGCACATGAGCAGCATCTCGGCTCCATGTTTTCTGGGGTACCTACCTATATGAAAAAATCCGAGCCAATGCTATAGGCGGCAGGAAAATTTAGGAGGGAGGAGGTACATAAATCAAACAATATGATTGTTTGTTTTTCTTTCTGTGTAGTACTTATTACTTATAAAAATTATTGTACTAACTTTGAAATAACATTAGCATCAGGCAACATAAATAACGAGGTATATATGTATGTATACTATAGAAAGTGACCGCTGAGAAAAGCGAAGCGGAACAAATTTTTGGTTTTGGGGGTCCATTGGGGTACTAAAATTATTTTAAAGTTTGGCGCCGAGCGATTAGCGAGGCGCTAGAAAATTTTGAATTTTTAGCCTCTGAAAACCCCCAAATTTTACTATCTGGCGACCTTTTCGGGGGGGGGGGTAGGCGGCCGCCCCCCCGCCCAACCTCTTTCCTTATTTTCCCCCTGTCCCACCGTTTCGGAGGGGGGGGGGCCGCCCCCCCGCCCCCCCCCCCCCTCGCTACATTTCCCCTCTTGCTTATAAATGCTTTAAAACTGTGTAAAATTTGGAATGAAGAACCTATTCCATTAATTTTATTTTTGCATCCTTTAATAATAATATATATCCTTTCCTGACTTTTAAATTAAAAAGAAAATAATAATTTTTTAATAATTCATTGATAAAATAATTCTGTTGTTGCTCATAGTAAAATATCACAAAACTCTCTCGTCGCTAATCTTATCTTAATACAAAGTTGCTGTGTCGCTTAGTGAGCATAACAAGGAAGGAGTGCTGAGCATCTCCATCGGCAAAAGGAAGAGTGGAGATTGAGCTATCACTAGGGGGACTGGACTTTTACTACCAAATTTTCATTGAGGCAGGTTATCAAACAGCTAGCTAAGCCTAAGGGGGTCTGGAGCAGGCAGCCCAATCCTGGAGCTGCCTGGGGAGCAAACCAGCCAACAAGATGGCAGGCAGAAACCCTGCTGGTGATTGGGCAAATACAGGACTGATTAAAGCATAAATCACTCAAATTTATTCAGGATGGATACTTTCTACAAAACGTTTTCCTTTTATACAGAGATGATGCCCCTGCCATTATGGTTGGACAATTGATGAGACACAGTTCCCAGCAGAGGAGGGGTGATTATGGTAGATGGCATTTTCAAATTCTGGTGAGGGATGGCACAGAAAGATACCAAACACCCCCTAGCTTTTGGGGTGGTGTAAATCCAAAATTTTGAAATCCAAAGAAGGTAAGGTGAGGTCAAATATCAAAAGACTTTTTAAAACCATTAAAGGTTGATGATGGACTTTTATGGATAGATCTTTGGTTTTGTTTTTAAATAAAAGATATACTGTGGAAAAGAGACTGTAAATATATGAATGCATGTTGAATTCACATTTAAAAGAAAATTATTTATGAAACCTGAAATTTTACCCAAATAAAGATAGATTACAAGTGAAAGGAGATAAAAAGACAAACAAAAGAATAAATATGAGGATGGACCCTGTCACCCCTGGGCTACTGGGTATGGACATTCTCACAGACACAATGCTGGTTATATGGAATATTTGACACAATCTCATACTATCTCCCAAACAGTAGTGTTGGAAACAAAATCATTTTGCAGAGATTATGATTGCTGGATGATCACTTATACTGGATATTGCTACAAAGCAAACTATCCCCAACATGAAAGCCACAAACAATTTCATAATACATATGGCTGCAATTAATCAAAAAGTCACAGTTGGCCATTGAAATTGAAACAATTCAGTAAGTGCAAAGTATTCAGATAATTATATATTAAAATTAGGACAGCAAAATGGACAGGTGTGCTTTGCCTGAAATTTATTTCCCATTCCAGGACTTTGGGAGGCAGGGTGGCTAAACAGTCAATAAACTGAGGGCAAGTTCTCACACCCCACAGTAATCTAAACAGTAAACACATAAGTGGGCTCAGGACCTGAATTTTGGGAGGAGATACAATGGTGGCTGCTACAAGGTGGAAATATATAAAAAATTTTGAGGAGTATGCACAACAATGAGGTGGTTGAATGTAAAATGGTTGCTGATCATTTATAATCTGAAGAAATTATCAATTTTAAAGAAGAATCTACTGGTAAGTACAACAGAATCTACAAAAATATGGCAACTTTAAAGATTTCTGGGTATGTATATGGACCCAGCAAACTACTACCATTACAAACTAAAATGGGAAAACAGTTTGCAAAAGCAATCCCAGACTGTTGGTAAAGGAAAACTAATACAATATGGCAGTTAGAAGTTTCTATGAAGTGATTTCTATAAACAACAAGACATTTATATGGTGTAAGTGGCATGGCAATAATAAACAACCAGGACTGTAAATTACAACTACATGGATTGGGGAGTCTGGTGGTAAGTCAAAAGCAGGGTGTTGCCCAAATGGATTAAAAAAATAAAGAGGTAGTAATTGCAGTAAACACCTGGCTTCTAGAATGGTACGGGGTGGAACTAAAAACCTTAAAGGAGGTCAGTAATTGATACAAACAAATTGACTTTTGATGGTTGAATATTTAATGATAGTTTGAGATAAATGTTACATTATGGAAAGAGTAGAAGGATGCAAGCATGGATACTGTAAAGGTCATTTGAAAGAATAAACTGAAAGTATAAAGTTTCTTCAAAGAAGGAAGGTAGGATTTGAAAGTATGAAGATGAAATTGAAAAGAATACAAAAATTAAGAGAGGGAGGCTGAAATGTTTCTGGGCAAAAATCTGAGGCTGGTGGGACACTGTCATATGATATACAAAAGAGTACTTTGGGTATGCACAATGCCCCATTTTCCTGTTTTGGTACTGGGGCACATACATGACAAAATAATCCCTCCCTCCCAAGAATATGGAGAAAGAACAGCCCAGCTGAAGATAAAAGGGAGAGTTAACACCATTGAAAGAAATGAAATAGAGTGACTTATTCAACTGCTGACATTGATAGAT
>JASAMX010032852.1:0-11919 GCA_030248175.1 Microlaimidae sp. YZB2_3
GTTTAAACATAAGTTTTTCTTTAAAATCTTTTTTTCTCATTCTATTACGAGGATCTTAAATAGATGTGATGCTTTTTCCTACCCTTTAATATCAAGCTCCGTAGCTTTGCTTATTTAAAACGGAGGAAGCACCGGAGCTCAGACCCTTAAATGAGCATTATTTAAACTTATTTTATCCTGAAATATATTTTAAACTACTTTCTACGCACTTTAAGACTATTTTTGTCGTTTTAAATAAGTTTTGAAAAAAAAGGTTTTAAAAAAATTTGACAACATAATCTATGGCATCACTCTTTAATTATTTAATTTATGGAATGAATACAAAAAAATAGGGCAGAGCGCAGTTCCGGGGAACATCATTATTAAATGCTTTGCTTAGTATTATCAAAATTATTGTTGCTATTCATAAAGTATTGTTTTAAACTATTATTGCAATTAAAGTGATTAATTATGTTTTTTTTTGTTATGTTTATTTCATTTAACAAATTTGAAATGGAATCATTTTGGAGGAATGTTGATTTTAGAAAATTTTATTTGTTATTTCTAATCAGAAATCTACAACAATCACACTAGATTGACTTTTTCGTTAAGATATGTTTTTTTTAGTCAATCCATCCAGTTCTTTTTTATTGCTCATCATTTTCTAGAAATTAGTCTTTTTACTAAATGAAAGAGCCGTTCTTCACTGGTCATTGATATTATGCACATAAAAAATATTCAGTGTAATTTTTAATTGAATGTTTAATTATGCCTGCTCTACGTTCTTTTATGATTTTAAAACAAATGAACTAAATTTCCAAAAACCGAATGACAGCAATAGCGAATACCCTTTTTCCTTAGTAGCGAATAAGCAGCATTTTAAGATGTAAGATAACTGACTTAAATTCAGTTAACCTTAATTTTGGCTAACTTCTGTTAGCCAAAATTTTGGCTAACAGAAGTTAGCCAAAAGGGTCAGGTGGGGTTCAATTTCCGAAGCAAAATGCTTTTAAACCATTAAAGGTTTAACAATAGGTTTTTTATAAGATAATACTACATTGAATTTGTGTTAAAAATTCACGTTTTTGGAAGAAAATTTTGTATAAAAAAAGTACTTAAAATTTTCTCGAGAGGAGAGAGAGAGATTTCAAAATCTAGAGGGGGGTCAGGGGTAAAAAATCCGAAAACTTGAGGGGAGGGAGGGCCTGGATTTTTTTCAAGGGGGGAGGGGCAAAATTTCGACGCTAGGGGGTTGGACCGACCCTACCCCCCTTGTTCATCTATGCCTACTCCTTCTTTTTAGAACCTTTGTGGAGTGGAGTGGAGAGAGTACCGAAGCGCCTCTCTTGAAGTGGGAAGTTTTAGTGATGGGCGGAACTACAGAACCCCCGGAACCGGAATTGAGATTTTCTAAAGATCCGGAACAGGAACCGGAACGGAAATTCCAAATTTTGCCCGAAACCAGAAGTGTCCATCACTAGGGAATTTTAAAACTTGAAAAATATTTTAAGATAGGGTAGTGCATTTAATTTCGGCACTTTTCCAAATTAGACATTTTTGATTTTGGACTATATCTTTGGTAATCCTGGACGGAATACGACGTTTGATAGCTCAAATGAGAGCTAATTATATGTATGTAGATGACTGTCGTGAGATTTTTATTTGTTATGTTATGATATTTTCATGTGAAATTGTGTGATTTTTAAAACGCAATAAATTGGTTTAAAAATTAAACTGTCCTGGTAAAATTTGGTCTGTTATCCGAATTTTTAGTCCCCGTGGTTCGCAATCGTTATCAAATAAAAATAGTGTAATTTCGGCACACATTGCTGTAGGTAAAAACTGGTTGAATTAAGTGGTCGGGTCTTAAATTGTAGTTGTAAATAGTTAAAAGACAACGTTGAAATGTGTATGGGTCATAGCACTTCACTTAAACTCGATTAAGGGGGCCTTTTTAAAAAGTGCCGAAATTAAATAAACTTTTTTCCCAAATTTTGCTCATTTTTATACCATTTGGCATTTTAGCTGTAACTTTTTGCCAGTTACACGTTAAACAACAAGTAGAAGCTTAAATTAAAGAAAACTGTGTGGAGATAATGATAGGTTTTGAAATTTTTGAAAATGGTGATTTTTTGACAGAAACGATTCATTGTTTGTAAAGTGCCGAAATTAAATGCACACATTTCGGCAATTTTCCATTTTTTTTAAAAACTGATTTATCAGATAAAAAAACTACTTTCGTACAGTGAAACTTTTGTGACGCAACGCAGTATTACGTAAGCTTCAAAATGAGCTATCAAACATGAAAATCGGGCCATACAGTGAAAAGTTACATCAGAAAAACAAAAAAAGTGCCCCGAAATTAAATGCACTACCCTATTCTAACCGTATTTTAGGACTATTTTATTGTTCTTAATAAGTTTACAAAAGCATGTTGAAAAAATGTATAGGATTACCCTTTTATTATTTATGAAATTGTCACAAGTAGGAGCGGAGCTCTGGAGCTCCTAGTTTGCTCCGGAGCTGCAAAAACTATTAGAGTACCGAGTGGAACATCACTACAGTATACATGTAGAAACTTAATTCCCACGCAAACCGAGCAATTTACACTGGAGCAATACATTCTAGTTATAATGTTTAAAGTCAATAAGTAGAAATACCGACTAACAGGAATTACCTCCGCAGCTGTTTCCTGGGGCAAAGCCTACTTTTCCTTATCCTTTTCCTGATCATGTTAAGTTAAAGTGGAAAACGTCTTAAGTGGCGTGCCTCAGGGGCCCAAGCTAGCACCCTTGCTTTATTTAGCGTACCGTAATCTTTTGGAATCTTTAAACCTGTCTTATAATTCAAAATTGATCATGCATGCTGACGACTAGTGTCTTATTAAGCCAATAATAACTATAAATGACGAATTAAATATTAATGAAGACAGAAATGATAAACCGGGTTTTTGCAGAACGGTACATAATATCTTTTAAAACAAAGTACATCGTCATTTCGTTGGCTAATCAGCGGCCCAGTTTAAACATTGATCTAATGCCGGGTAACCAAATTATTGAAAGAGTGAATGAGTATAAATATTTGGGTCTTACCGTTGATGATAAATTATCGTGGAGTAAGCACTCCGAAATTAAAAGTGCCCAGTTAAAAAAGGCCGCTGGTACTTTAGCAAAATTTTAGGTAAAAACGTAAGTTCTCGTGTATTAAGAGATATCTTTTTAGCACTGTATTTCCCTCGTTGAGCTATGGTTTGGCTTTTTATTACCCCTGTTTTCAAAAAGATCGTTACAAGCTGGACAGGGCACTACAATCAAGTTTAAGAATGATTTACAAAAAAATACAACTTTTGTTTGGAGCAGTTGCAATGTTTAAGTAAAATTCCATCTGTTGGGCATACAGCGGACAGTTTTCGATCACGTCTTATGTACTGTTATCATCACTTAATTCGCATTCCTCTGTTAATGACTGCCAACCAAGACGTGAGAAGATCTGACAGATTTGGAAACAATATTTATGAATATGATTTGCCAACCAAGCCCTTTTTAAGAACTGATTTGTCTGCTTTAAGACAATCTATAAAACTGGAATGGGCTTCCAACCATTTTTTATGAACACACCAAATATTCCTTTTTTAAATCTATGCGGGACAATAATTTTTTAAATACATTTTTGAAAAACAACCGATTTTATAATGTGTTATGGTTATTTTTGTTTTATTTAATTGTAGTAATGAATATTATTAATTAATAGCTGTAATTAATAATTGTGAAAATTGCGTTTTTAATGTTTTAATTATTTTTTAAAATATTTTTTTTCGTGTTTTGCAAAACTGAATAGTTTTTAGCTGCTCTTTGTTACCAATTTGAGGGAGTCATGAATCCGTTTGAGGTTGCAAATGAATGGGTAGTAATAAAGAAATATTCAGTTTTGCTTATTGCGTCATACAACTACAGTGCGGTGTAATCTTGCTTCAGTATGTTCCTGTCTTAGGACGAAATAAATAGTAATAATAAAATAATAATCCTAAGAGAAACCTGAAAATCAAGCTAAATTTTATCAAATAACGGCGCCGCTAAAGTTTATTTTGGTTTTAAGGCTTTGCTTAAGCTTATTAAAACGTAGGATTGGGCTTTAGGAAAAATCTGCGGAAATTTATTTCCTGTCAACCGAAATATCACATTGTCTTCTAAAATTCGGACGCGTTTTCATGGTCTTCTAAAAGAAGGACGTCTGCCGAATGGCCTGGAATTTGGTCGTCGATTCGGAGGACTCCACCGGCTGGGAGGTCGGGCCTCCCACGCATTCGCTCTAATCTGCTAAAACAAAATCAAAAAATGAACCTTTAAAAACGTTTAAGCAAAATGTTAACTCTGATTTTTTCTTTCAAAATGCGTTTTAAATCCGCAGAAGGGATCCCACGCCACCGCAGCTCAGTGTTAAACTTCTCGCTGACTGAAAGCGAAGCGTGGAGTTCAATACTGTGCGGCTCTGGCACGGAATCGTTTGTGCGGATTTGCAACGGAAAGAATACCTAAGGTTAAAACACGGGTATCATAAATTAAAAATTAAAACGTCCATTTGCAATTATTCATGCGAAAGCAGACGGATTTTAATAAGTATTTTGCAAAAAAGTATAAGCCTTGGAATCGGAACCAAAAGCTTAAATTTTTGTAAATCAATAGAAGAGTAATAAATGAATATCATTATTTTTCTGAATAAGAGAAGAATTCCGAAACGGTAATTTATGGTATTTTTTCTGATCTATGTTTTTCATTGTCTCTTCCGTTTGAAAATGAAATGCGTTAGTACAGTTACTATTCTTTTATAGGTTTAGAAAAACTAAAATCATTTATTTAAAGGAGCACAGTCACAAATCAAATTCCTATAACGCCCGTACCGGACTGCTCCTTTAATACTGAACCGATTCAGCTGAAATTTAAAAATGTTGTAGCCTTGTAGTGGAGCACTCTAAATACCAAAGTTGGGCTAGGTAGGTTTGGTATTAAAGGAGCAGTCCGGTTCGGGCGTTATAGGAATTTGATTTGTGACAGTGCTCCTTTAACCAGCTTTTAATATAAATAATGTTTTATAATTCGAAGTTAACTTTTAATAATTGCACAAAAACTAAAGCTGGGTTTATAATTCAGTTTGTCAGACGTTAACCACGATGACTTCATAAATAATGTTATTTAATGAATGGAACGATGTAATAAGAACCGCTTAACCAAAGCTTTCTGTCTGACAAAACCCTTTATTATAATAGAAGATGAAAAAAATATTAGATCACAGCCCGAGCTGGTTATAACTCAATTTACATACGTTATCTACGATAATTCATAAATGTGTGAAGAAAAGTTTAAAAAAAGACTAAACCCGACCCGGCTAATAGTTAGATATAACTTACGTTATCTACAATAATTCCATAAATGTAGTGGCAACCGCTCATCCCGATCTTGCTTCCCGACAGGGCATCGGCCAATTGAGCTTCCGACAGATGATTTATGGGATGTTTAAACATTCTCGCCACCAATACAATTGGAACACCCTGAAATCATTATTTCAATTATTATTAGTTATTAATGTTTTATAACTTGTATATCATTTAAGATTATAATCAAATAAAATTTATTTCCTGCGGCTCGTGTTATTTAACGTCGATTTATTCACCTGGAAATGGCGCAAAATCCGTAATTAGCTAACGTTTCTTTTTGTTTCCCGGAGCTCCGCTTTCTGGAGCGATTCCCGGAGCGCCCTGTTTTTGCATTAATTTCATGAATAATTAAAGAGTTAATTAAGGGATGATTTTTTTCAAATTTTGCAAACAATTTTTTTTAAACTTATTAAAAACAATAAAAATAGTCCTAGAAATATACGTATGGAATAACATAACACATTTTTCGAGGTCAAATAAGATTAACAATTTTAGGGAAGGAGCGAAGCTTTGGAACTAATTCCGCTTTAAATGGTTGGAGCTCCAGAGCATAATAATGAAGGGTAGGAACATCACTAAAGCTAAAGTCTTTCAGGCTGAAATTTAGGGTGTAACCGCTCTCCGTCAGGAGGAAATAAGCAATAAACGCAGCGAGCGAAAAAAATTTAAAAAAATTACAGCGGTTATTAAGCAATTAACTAATTATTAAGTTGTCACAAGTGTTTTTTTTTTGCACGTGATATTTTCTCAAAGAACCTTACCACCCCACCGTTTTCACACTGATAGAATTTATCTGTAGTTTCTAAAATTTCCAAACACGAAAATTTTTTCTGTGAAATACAGTTATTTATTAAAAAAAACTGTTATGGTTGAATTATATCTATGGCTGACGTCGAAAATTAATATGCAGACATGTGTGGACCAATTAAAATTGTGGAGTTATGACGTTTAAAAAAAAACAAATACATAAGAACGCAGAACTTTTTTAATTCCAAATTTTTATAAAATATACCAAAAATAACCAACTTTAGCTCTTTAAAGATTTACATTTGGATTTCAAATTGAGTAATTGTATAACTAATTATCAGGGAAGAGCGCGGAGCGCTCTTTCCCTTATATTAAATGGGTTAAGTCACTGCGCGGTTAACCGTTGTTGATGGCGTCATCGAAATCAACAAAACCTTTAATAGTTTTTTAGCCAATTAAAAATCTAAACATTTTACATAACTAAAATATTACCCATATTTTTCTGATATTAAAAACCTAAAAACTTTTGCTAAACATACCTGAATTTCATACTAATAAGCTTAATTTGCTTAACTTTTTTTTGTTTTTTTTGGGTCCCCCAAAAATTTTTTCCTGTGGTAAATATTTGGAGCTGATTTTTTGCACGTAGATGCTAAATTGCCCCCTCACCTCAATTTTATTCTAGAATATGCTCTATTCCCCGTAGTTAAACCTCTGTTCATGTGAAAAACGACCAGTTTTTTTCTAAGTTACGCATTAGGTACTGGGGTACTTGTGTGACACTTTTTTCCTTACTGAATTACATATTAAGTAACTTCATTCAGTAATACACATTCTCTTGTGGTTATTTTTTTGGTTTAAATTATAATTCCTTACCTTTTTATAAAAATTACTAATTTTCAACGGGAAGAGCGAAAAAAATATCCTTACCACTAATTAGCAGCCATATGGCAACAATAAAAATATTTAAAAAAATAAAATGAAATAAATCTTGGGTGACGTGTGAGCGCTGCGGGGTACAATGTTTCAATAGACGGAAATTTATCAAAATCGAAACAGAAAAAAACTCTTTTTTATATGGAATACTATGAAACTACAATCACTCCAAAAATTTAATGCGAGAAAAGCCTAGTCTGGGTAACCTCGTAAAATTGTATGGAACCTTGAAAAACCATTTACAATGGTGTGGTTTTGTTGTTTAAAAATAAACTGTCAATCCAGAAAAATCAAGCACAAAACAAAAGTCCAAATAAAGCTTATTTCCAAAAATGTGGTTAAATCAGGTCCAACTAAAAAAATTAAACAGAAGAAAAACACACTATTTTATATGGTTCTTTCCGGTTCCATACAATTTTACGGAGTTACCCAGACTTAATTTTTGTATAGTATACTGCTTAAAATTACATTAAAGTTTTGGATATGAAAATAATTGTATTCATATCATGAGGAGACCATGACGTTTCTTTTACAATGAGTAAATTTTTTAATGTTTTATATCTTTAATAAATGACATTGAATTCAATGCATTAAAAGGCGGAAATTCTAGCAAAAGACGAAACAAAGTTTCAAAAAAAAGCCTTATATTAAATGGAATAGTATAAAGCTACATAAGTCTAAAAACTAAATGCCAGAAAAGACTGAAACAAGTCTCTTTAAAACCTGTAAATTAATAACAGATTTTGTGAAATTTTCAGAAAAACAAAACCGAATAAAAACAATACGTGTAAAAGCTTTAGTTTGCGTTTTTTAACCATTAATAAAACTTAATTCACATAAATTTCTCTCAAAGTGGATTAACTTTTACATGAGTTAACCAGCTGTAAATACCACAGTATTAGTTAAGTCACACATCGTCAAAACGATACAAAAAAGTATAACGCAAGCGTCACAGTAACCATGAAAAATTTCTGTCAAAATAAGTTATCACATTGCGCATTAAATTTTGTAATTTATCATTATTTTCGTATAAAGCAAAACGTACCGCCATATTAACGGCTTTTTAAAATCAAATATCAAGTTTTAAGTCCGAAAAACATTGAAAAATTCAGATTTAATATAAGGCGACTTTTTCTTTAATGTTTCTATTTATTACATAAAACAAATTAGCTGTCAATGTATTTGTTAAATTAAAAGTCGCCTTATATTAAATCTGAATTTTTCAATGTTTTTCGGACTTAAAAACTTGATATTTGATTTTAAAAAGCCGTTAATATGGCGGTATGTTTTGCTTTATACGAAAATAATGATAAATTACAAAATTTAATGCGCAATGTGATAACTTATTTTGACGGAAATTTTCATGGTTACTGTTACGCTTGCGTTATACTTTTTTGTATCGTTTTGACGATGTGTGACTTAACTAATACTGTGGTATTTACAGCTGGTTAACTCATGTAAAAGTTAATCCACTTTGAGAGAAATTTATGTGAATTAAGTTTTATTAATGGTTAAAAAACGCAAACTAAAGCTTTTACACGTATTGTTTTTATTCGGTTTTGTTTTTCTGAAAATTTCACAAAATCTGTTATTAATTTACAGGTTTTAAAGAGACTTGTTTCAGTCTTTTCTGGCATTTAGTTTTTAGACTTATGTAGCTTTATACTATTCCATTTAATATAAGGCTTTTTTTTCAAAACTTTGTTTCGTCTTTTGCTAGAATTAGAATACAGGTTTTGATTTTTATTATTAAACCGCTTTCGTTATCTTTATTATCTTATCGTTATCTTATGAAGAATCACGACGGGTAATTCCGTGTACACAAAGGTCTCGAGAAGATTTAAAAATAATTTGTATATGACATTGGTTAACAAAAAAACACGATCATAACTTACGAAAATAACATAGACATAAAACATTTTTTTTAAAAAAAAGATAGCTGGTTGTGCATATATTGTTTCTTCCTTATTTTTTCTGGTCTTACAAATTATTTTCAAATCTTCTCGAGACCTTTGTGTACATCGAATTAACCGTCGTGATTCTCCATTATCTTACTATGCAGAATTTTTTAAATTCCACCTTCACGATGGTCAAAACCTTCCCATTTAAACGGAAGTTGTTCACTCTTAAAAATCTTCACAGAGTTACGACATTATGATTGTAGAATCATCTTTAGCCAATTACCGCTTGATAAAAATTGGAGATCTCTACGTTTATTGGGGATCATTTTTTTCAAACACTAATTGGCTAAAACAGCTCCTCCCACAACCATTTCCACAGAGCAAAACATATATGACGTGATCTCGAATACTATATGACGTTTTGAGGGTATTTTAAATCCTGACGTTTTGTTTTAAATATACAAAAATTAACCAACTTTAGTCTTTAAAAAATGTGCATTTGGGTTCCAAATTGAGTAATTTGATAAATAATTATTAAAATAAGGGTTTTGATCTTTAATTAAACAGCTTTTGTTAAAAATTTTAAAGGTAAAAGACGCTAATTACATGATTAATCTACCTAAAACTATAGATTAACACACGGAAACTTATAAAACGTTGACACATACAAAAGTTTGGAGGAACAAGTTAGAAAAAAGGGCGTGTAAAAATGGAAACCGATATAAGAGGTAAACCAAATAAAATATGATGCAAAAAAGGGATAAAAAAGAACGGGGCAGACAAAAAGAACTCATAAAGAGTCAGCGATTTTCGATCACGTTTTAAATTGTGGTTATTCTGCAAATCTTAGTGATTTTAATCATACTCGCTTTATGTTTTTTTAAAAATTTTGGGTAGTTTTTTCAAAAAAATTTTAAATGTTTTTGTTGTTAAAAAATCGATTCAATATTGCAATTATCGAGGTCAGCTAGATTTTATTCGCCTATAGGTTCAAAATCCGCAACGTACCGTAAAAACTCTTTGTGTCGGTCCGAGTTTGTACATTTTTCCTTTTCTGAAAAAGGTTTCCCACAGCTCGTTGGCGTCCTCGCGGTCAAAGTGCAAGAGTTTTATGAGCTCTTCTTTAGTCGGCAGGCAAAAGGAAAGAGTCATGTTTTTGTACCAGCCCGGAAGAAATCTTTGGTTGCAAGTTACCTGAAGAAGAAAGTTTGCAATTAAAGATAAATTCTATCAGGGTGAAAATAAATGAGTGGTAAAGTAACCACTCGTTTTTTAAGAAAATATCACGTGCAGAAAAACACATGACGCAACTAAATATTAATTGGTTACATAACCGCTAAAAACTTTTTGTTTAATTTTTCCCGCTCACAAGTTTACTGTTTATTTCTTCCTGGCGGAGAGTGGTTACGCCTTTAATTTCAGCCTGGAAGACTTTAGCTTTAATTCCTTTTTAAAAAAATTTACGGAATAAACAGGAACAGAGCAGTGCCTTATTAAAATAGATACTGATCTAAGTGTCTACCCATTATGTTAAAATACTTTAAAATGAAGGAAAAAATGTAACAATTTAGTGCCCAATCAAAAATATTGTTCAATTATGTACATAATTCAGCTTAAGCTACATAAAGCTCTGGAGTGCTCTAATTAAAGCTCTGTTTTTGAATTGAAAAAAAAAAATCGAAAATACTCGCGGCAAATGATACGTTGTATGCTTTAAACGCTGGGCAAAATGCCAGGTTAGAGATCATATTGCTTTGTTAAGACTTCTTGCGAAATATATAATGAATCTAAAAGTTGGTTTTTAATAGTTTGTAACAGACCAATACAGTAACTATAGTTATTACAATGTTTTGGGATTTATGATTTAGTAAAGGATATTTTGAGCGCAATATCTCCTCAAAAGACTCGCGGAAACAAGTTTTACTTACACTTCCGGAATATTAAAGATTATACAATTGCTTTCCACAGTCGAAAAGTTTGCGTTTCTTATGGTATTTGGCGCTTTTAAAAAAAATCTTCACCTTTTCTCCACTTCTTCTTACTGTAAGAACTTCCTTTCTGGTGTTGTTTTCTACTTTTTGTAAGCCGCCGCAAACGTCGCACATAATGCTAAATTTGTTATAAAAAGCGTAGAATACCTGACTTAATTGCGGCCAAGCCTAATTTCGGCCACCATTTGTTATTTTTACTATAAAAAAACTTAATATGGCTAGATAGTTGACATGACAATTTATCCAGTCAGAGTTCTTTTTATAATTTTAGGGAGGGTTTAATTTTAGCCGATAGCCGAAATAAAGGCCTAGCTGAATTTAATTTAGTTATCCATCTTAATTGCTAACTTATTGACGAGCGGTTTAACTAAAATGCGTTTATAATTAAAGTCTGTTCAAAAATAATTGAGTCTAAAAAAGTTTTCAGATCAGCAATATCTCGCTAATGTTACCATTGATAAATATGATTATTACATCCATGTATAGCTTAAATTTAACTCTGTTTATTAATTAAAAAATATAATTAAATTAATTTTTTTTAATTTTTAAATTAAAAATTTTAAAATCTTACTATTTAACATCTTACCATAAATCACGCGTCCGTTGGCGAGATACACTGATCAGAAATTTTCCCCGCTTTAATCATTTTTTTAACAGACTTTAATATTTTTGTACAATAACATGGCATAGGTTGGCAGTATTAAAATAATTCAAGTCCACCATGACTCGTCTTTTTTTAAATGCGTTGTTTATGTACGTATATAAAGTTAGCGCACGAAATTCGTGCGCGCACGAATTTCCGCGCACGAATTTTGAGCCTGTATATTTTCAGTCGCGCGCACGAAAAAAAACGATTTTTGCGCCTATCGCACACTAAGCACAGTACGTATATAAAGTTAGCGCATATGTAACTGAACTAGTAGATGGACATACA
>JASAMX010032853.1:0-19824 GCA_030248175.1 Microlaimidae sp. YZB2_3
TCTGTGGAGTTTGTACAGCATGGTGTGGGATGTAGTGTTTAAGTGGTCCAACCATTGAAGTTTCTTTTACTTCTTCTACAATTCCCTTTTTTATTTGTTCATCAATAATTGCTGCATATCTCTCCATTTCTTCAGAAGTCAGTCGTCTGTATAAAGACTTCAGTCGACCCCAGGCCAACAACCGATTTTCAGGAAGCTGTGGTGTTTTTTCTTTCCACGGCCATTGAACATGATATCTTCCATCTTCAAAATACACTGTTTCATTGAAATTGTTAATGGCTTGATCATCCCCGGTTTCATGACCAGGATCTTTTACACCAAGAGTTTCTAAGTCCCACAGGCTTTCTAAATTTACCTTTTCAATGGACTTTTCGTTCACATAAGTAAGAAGGTGAGGAACAGTTTCTAGACTTGATTCTGACAAAGATAACATAGAAACTGGTGTTCCACCATTTGTGACATTTGTAGTTCGACCCGTCAAAATCCAACCCAGGCGAGAGTTAAGCAGATAAAGGCCTTGTTTTACTTCTTTTCGTTCAGAAGTGACAATGTCACAATAATAGTCGTTTCCAATCATCAGATCGGTTGTTTGAGTTGTTCCAGTCATCAGATGGTTATCCGCTAATTTCAAATTCCAGTAATTTCTTAACTGGATGGGATCCACTTTTGCTTTCCGTATGTCGCCAGTGATACTTGGAACCACATTTACTTGTACCAACAAGTGGCTACAATCACTTAACTGAATCTTTACTTCTGCAGTGCGAGTACTGATTTCTTTGGAAATCCCAGTTCCAAATGTAAAAACGGAAAGTTTCTGTTTCCCTTTTAACTTCAAATTCAGTTTACCCGCTAACGATTCTGATATGTAGCTGCGACTACTTCCAGTGTCAAACAAAATGTGGGCGGTTGACTGGGTTTTCAAGTCTGGTCTTTTAATTATTGCTGTAGCTGTTTGCATTAGCACTTCTTCTCCTGATGCAAGACAAGCTGGATTATTTTCAACAGCAGGATTGGAAGGCTCGTCTTGGGCATATCCAGTCATTTGTGGTTGTTTATGGCACAAACTTCTGTGATGTGCGTTCTTTTTTCCACAATAAACACACTCGTAAGTTTTCCAAGGACACTCTGGTTGCATGTGCCCAGGTTTCAAACAAAGAAAACAGTTTCCTTTGATCTTTTCTTTTCTAGCGCTGATATTTGGATAAATCCAGCATTCATCATTCCAATGTCCTTTACTATTGCAATATTTACAGGATGCTGTATTTTTTGCTGGTTTCTTTATGGGACCTTTGGATTTTAATGCTTTTTTATCAGGAGATACCAATGCCTGCGCAGATGAAGTTGGTCCTGAATTGAAAGGTTTCTTAAATGGCTGTCCTTTTGAACCTTGGCTATTTGACGATTTAGATCCATAAGTGGGTTCTTTATTGCCGGAAGATGAATTCTTGCCAAATTCAATTAACTCACCTGTGCAAATATAGCTGTCCAAGTCTTGACAGAAAGTGCTAACTGTCCATTCTGCAGGTTTCTTTCCGCTCAAAGTCATTTCTCTTTGCACTTCAACTGGAATTTTTTCAAGTACTTTTTGAAGTGCAATTTCACTATTGTCAATAGATTCGCCCAGTGAATCAAGAGAACGGCGTATTTTTTCAATTTCAAGATAAGTGGAACGCAGGTCTTCTGTTGTTTTTGATGAAACTCTTAAGTTATCCAACTTTTTGAGTAAAGATTTTACAATAATTTTTTCATTGCCAAACTGCTTTCTTAATAAATCCACCGCATTTGGGTATTGCGCATCAGTCAATGGTAGATTTTCAATTGTGGCAAGAGCTTGTCCTGAAAGAAGACCTTTTAAATAAGTGAATTTTTCAACTGGACTCAAATCTTTATTGCGATCAACCGTTGCTTGAAACATGTCCCAGAATGAGGGAAACGCAGCTTTATTTTTTCCATCAAACTTGGGAAGCTGAATTTTCGGCAAGTAAACAGACGGTTTTGTAGAATGAGCAGTTCCAGTACTTGGCTGTTGACCCTTTGCAATGCGGTCATTTTCTAATTTCAGCCGTTCAATTTCAATTAATTTGGCATTTTCAATCTCTTTTTCTTTTAATTCTAATTCCCTTTTTTCTTTTTCAAGTCTATCTTGACGTTCCTGCTTTTCTCTGTTCAGTCTGTCTTCGCGTTCTTTTTCTTCCTTTTTTGCCTGTTCTTGACGCTCTTGCTTTTCTTTCAATTCATCGATGTCTTGCTGAAGTTCTGTCAGGGTTTCTTCAGAATCTGGAATCAACTCAGTTGTCACTGATAAGTACAGTTGACTTTTGTCTTTTTCTTCTTCTGGATAATTTGCTACCAGAGTGGCGATATTTTCCAGCTGTTTATTTAATTTTCCAAAGACAACTTTCAGGGTCTTTAAATGTGAAACAAGTTCTTGTTCAGAAAAATCTTCTTTTAAAACTGCATCAGAGTCTGCAATTAAACCCTCAACTCTCTGCTTTAAATTTTCAAGCTGAGCGTCACCTTTAACCATTGCTTCTTATTATTTCACTAATATACTTATAAAAGTCTAATGTTGCCGTAGAAAATTAAAGAAAGGCAATAACTGTCCTTCAGACAACGTGCTAGAACAGTAGAAGTGGCAAAAAACACTGCTAACGTTGTAACAGCAACCAAAATAACTAGTGACCACACACCAGGTGGTGATTTGAACAGAAATGGTGATAGTAAAGCAGCAAACGCCGTCACAGGGTCCAAAAAAGGGCAGTGACCACACACCAGGTGGTGCACTAAAGCAAACGGCGGCGTAAAGCAGCAAACGCCGTCACAGGGTCCAAAAAAGGGCAGTGACCACACACGTGGTCCTAAGCAAACGGCGCAACACAACCCCACATCAAGGCAGTGACCACACACCAGGTGGTACACTAAAGCAAACGGCGGCGTAAAGCAGCAAACGACGACACAGGGTCCAAAAAAGGGCAGTGACCACACACCAGGTGGTGCACTAAAGCAAACGGCGGCGTAAAGCAGCAAACGCCGACACAGGGTCCAAAAAAGGGCAGTGACCACACACCAGGTGGTGCACTAAAGCAAACGGCGGCGTAAAGCAGCAAACGCCGACACAGGGTCCAAAAAAGGGCAGTGACCACACACCAGGTGGTGCACTAAAGCAAACGGCGGCGTAGAGCAGCAAACGCCGTCACAGGGTCCAAAAAAGGGCAGTGACCACACACCAGGTGGTCACTAAAGCAAACGGCGGCGTAAAGCAGCAAACGCCGACACAGGGTCCAAAAAAGGGCAGTGACCACACACCAGGTGGTACACTAAAGCAAACGGCGGCGTAAAGCAGCAAACGCCGACAAGGGGTCCAAAAAAGGGCAGTGACCACACACCAGGTGGTGCACTAAAGCAAACGGCGGCGTAAAGCAGCAAACGCCGTCACAGGGTCCAAAAAAGGGCAGTGACCACACACCAGGTGGTGCACTAAAGCAAACGGCGGCGTAGAGCAGCAAACGCCGTCACAGGGTCCAAAAAAGGGCAGTGACCACACACCAGGTGGTACACTAAAGCAAACGGCGGCGTAAAGCAGCAAATGCCGACACAGGGTCCAAAAAAGGGCAGTGACCACACACCAGGTGGTGCACTAAAGCAAACGGCGGCGTAAAGCAGCAAACGCCGACACAGGGTCCAAAAAAGGGCAGTGACCACACACCAGGTGGTCACTAAAGCAAACGGCGGCGTAAAGCAGCAAACGCCGACACAGGGTCCAAAAAAGGGCAGTGACCACACACCAGGTGGTACACTAAAGCAAACGGCGGCGTAAAGCAGCAAACGCCGACAAGGGGTCCAAAAAAGGGCAGTGACCACACACCAGGTGGTGCACTAAAGCAAACGGCGGCGTAGAGCAGCAAACGCCGTCACAGGGTCCAAAAAAGGGCAGTGACCACACACCAGGTGGTACACTAAAGCAAACGGCGGCGTAAAGCAGCAAATGCCGACACAGGGTCCAAAAAAGGGCAGTGACCACACACCAGGTGGTGCACTAAAGCAAACGGCGGCGTAAAGCAGCAAACGCCGACACACGGTCCAAAAAAGGGCAGTGACCACACACCAGGTGGTGCACTAAAGCAAACGGCGGTGTAAAGCAGCAAACGCCGACACAGGGTCCAAAAAAGGGCAGTGACCACAAACCAGGTGGTGCACTAAAGCAAACGGCGGCGTAGAGCAGCAAACGCCGACACACGGTCCAAAAAAGGGCAGTGACCACACACCAGGTGGTGCACTAAAGCAGACGGCGGCGTAAAGCAGCAAACGCCGACACAGGGTCCAAAAAAGGGCAGTGACCACACACCAGGTGGTGCACTAAAGCAAACGGCGGCGTAGAGCAGCAAACGCCGACACAGGGTCCAAAAAAGGGCAGTGACCACACACCAGGTGGTGCACTAAAGCAAACGGCGGCGTAAAGCAGCAAACGCCGACACAGGGTCCAAAAAAGGGCAGTGACCACACACCAGGTGGTGCACTAAAGCAAACGGCGGCGTAAAGCAGCAAACGCCGACACAAGGTCCAAAAAAGGGCAGTGACCACACACCAGGTGGTGCACTAAAGCAAACGGCGGCGTAAAGCAGCAAACGCCGACACAGGGTCCAAAAAAGGGCAGTGACCACACACCAGGTGGTGCACTAAAGCAAACGGCGGCGTAAAGCAGCAAACGCCGACACAGAGTCCAAAAAAAGGGCAAACGGCGGCGTGAAATTCCAAACGCCGTAAAAACAAACCAAAAATCAATTGGTTGAAATAGTAAATAATGTTGGTTTGGTCTGAAAGTAGCGGCGAAGCTATAACCACCGCACGAGCATAATTATGACAGTATACTGTAAGAGTTTATTTAACCAACAAAATAACATACCAGAATAATGCAGCTTTAAAGTTTATAGGTTGCAAATGAAAAGTCCAAACGTGAAATTAATTTATTCACGCAGTTAGAGTTCATTTCAATAAAGTTGCGAATATTAAGCGATTTGCAATTAAATCCCATCGCCAAGTTCACAAAAAACAAAATTTAAACAGTTTTCGGTTTTCTTTATAACCACGCTCGAGCTACCATGTCGACACGGGGAAACAAATAATATATGTATATATTTATTTACGCAGTGGAAATTAAAGGATTGTTCATAATAAATGTCCAGAGGTCGTGTCGAGTTTTCCGTGGATATAAAATCAATGAACGAAGCAATTAATATAAGTATTTTTCGACGGGATTGGCTTCCCGTTTAATCCAAAAGCAGTTGAATATGTTTATAATAATTATTTATTTCAAATAAACAACATTAAGAAACAATTTATTCAGTTTCATTAGCAAAAACACTTGCGGTTGCAACCGCCTTTTACATTACATTATAACATCACTACGCTCAAAACGCACAGAGCCTATCAACTTCCTGCGCCGTTCATTTTGTAGGAGCGGCCATTATACCGGCGCAGTGAAATAACGAGCGGCACTGAACGGGAAGTAGATAATCACTGTGCGCTACACCTAACGCGCCGCACTATTGCGTCAATTAAAAAAAAACATTTTTTTAATAATAAGAATAATTAAGAAATACAAAAAATAATAGTATTTTAAGAATTTAAATGTTATTAAGAATATTCTTTCGCATTCGCGACAAAGTTGATATTTTAATTAAAATTAAAAAACTTTAAATTAATTATATTTTACTCAAGAAAAAATTAAAAAAACAAAAAAAAAAAGAAAAAAAAGCAACCAGAAAAATAAGAAAAAAAAAAAAAAAAAACCAAAAAACAAAAAAAAAAAAAGAAAGGGAAGAAAAAAAAACCCCCACAAAACCCACACAAAAACAAAAACAAAAAAACAAAAAAAAAAAAAAAAAAAAAAAAAAAAAAAAAAAAAAAAAAAAAAAAAAAAAAAAAAAAAAAAAAAAAAAAAAAAAAAAAAAAAAAAAAAAAAAAAAAAAAAAAAAAAAAAAAAAAAAAAAAAAACAAAAAAAAAAAAAAAAAAAAAACGCAGAAAACAAAATATATTAATAGTCGAACACAACAAAATAATAAAACAATTTCTGCTAAATAAAAGATAGCACCCTTCTGATAATGCATATTGTAGTCAAAGGAAACGGTGTAGATCTAAAATATATAATAAAGCAAAACAAATATTAGTTTTAGACACAAATACATTAATGTATTTTTCCCTTGGATCTTTCTAAAATATTTGGTCGTAATCTCGTATGCCGGAGCCTCATCTTAGTTTTACATATAAATGGTTATTTTGTTTTTGGATTTTTTCATAGATTCCATTCAAAAGCTAATGTGAACGTTTATTTTAGATTAATTTCCCAAAAGGGTTCCTCTAATTATAGCAGTCGCAATTATGTTAAAAATACCCGCAAAAAAACAAATTATTATATTTAAAATGGAGATTAAGTAACTTGGATTAATTTAAAATTATTTTTACTATTATAAAATCTCGCTCTTCAAATAAACAAAAAATTAGTATACTTTTTGAGTAAGTAATGTACTATACTTTGAATCGCACTTTTTTGAAATCCTTGTTAAAACTATAAAACCAAAGTTGTTTTTTTTAAAACTAGATATGTCTGTAGATAGCATTTTCATCTTAAACTGCAAACTGCCGTGAAATAACTCTTTTTTATAATCAAATTTTAGAGCAGTTTTCATTGCTGTTTAGTCCAATGTGTCGCTTTTTTAAATTTAAAAATTAGGTAAAAAAACTCACTTCATGTAAACATTTAAAAAAACTACATAAAAAGTTAGAAGGCAAAAAAAAAGGTAAAAAAGGTAAGCTTAAAAAACTAGACTAAACAGAGTTTTGCCTCTTTTTTATCTCTTAAAAATTATTTTTTAAAAATTCAATTCATCAAGATAAAACACATGAAAATAAAAATAAATCATTCACCGTCTTTTTGCGAGAAATAAGTTTATTTTGTAAAAGAATTATATTTGCTGACCTATAGCAATAATTTGTACTTGAAATTTCTACTACTATTACGCTGATTAGTTAACTTAATAGACGAAAAACAATTCTGAGCGATTATTGATGTATGGAGAATCACGACAGTTAATTTAATGTACACAAAATCTCGAGAAGATTTAAAAATAATTGGCATATGACGTTTGTTAACGAAAAAAACACTATCATAATACACGAAAATAACATAAACATAAAATAATTTTTCTAAAAAAAACAGCTGGTTGTGCATCTTTTTTCTTCTTTATTTTTTTGGGTCTTATGCAAATTATTTTTAAATCTTCTCAAGACCTTTGTGTACATTGAATTTACTATCCTGATTCTCCATACAAAAAGGCGAGAGTCACAGCTATGAAAATTTTGCCTATAGGCGAAAATACTAAGTGAGTATGCGAACATTAATCAGTTCAGGGGCTTGTTTCATAAAAACCTTTGTAAATTCTCATTTTACAAATCTCCGCCTACTTTTTGTAAATTGCATAATAGAGGATATACGACACGGAGAATATTGATCGATCAGCGGAAATGAAATGACGTGACTGCAACCAATCAGCGCAGATCAGTGCGCGGAAATGCTCCCCCTGGATTACAAGTCGAAAAACCTTTATCGTGTATTCTACAAAAAATAGGCGGAGATTTGTAAAATGAGAATTTACCACTCCAGTCCAAACCGGCGTTTTAATCGGCAATTGTTTAGTGTTAGAAGGTCTCAAAAAGTCAGCCAATAAGAATTCAGAATTTGACCCCTCTAGCCCTTTTTATTCAATAAAATGTAGTATTATCCTATAAAAAGAACAATTATTAAAGTTATTATGGTTTAAAACTGTTTTGCTTTGGACATCAGACCCCACCTGACCCCCCTCTAGAATTCAAAGTTTCGCACCCCGGGTCGACCCCCCCTAAAAAGCTAGGGGGGGTCCGGACCCCCCGGGGACCCCCCTCCTAGAATTCAAAATTCGATTTACCCCAGGTAAACACCCCCCCCCGCTAGCTTCCCCGACCGTGCTCACCTATGTTTATAAATAAGCCCAAATCTTAAAAATAACCCCCAAAACGAAGTTTGAATGTCTGATTTAGTGTAAAAAGATGTTTTATATGTGTATTTTACTTTAAGATCGGTCAAATTAAATTTTGGGACGCGTATGGGAATTGTACCGTCTATTTTATTTTTTAACGTTTTCGTAATAATTTATAAATTTTTTACTAAATTATAAATTCATTTCTTAAAAAAATATTATAAGCTTTACTTACTAGTACCACCAATAAATAAAATAATCCATTTCTTCTTGTATCCATTTCTTCTTCTATCCGGGTGGGTCGACTAAAGCCTCCTGGCTCCAACCTCGGCAGGTTGCATTAAAATATTAAATTTTTTTTTCATTATTATTAAAATCAATATTACAATTTCATTAAAAAAAGAAAACAAAACCACGGACTTGATTATTATATTTTATTAAAAATTTACAACGGCAAACTCTGCTGATTCACTCGACAAATTTCACTCAACAACAGATGCTTACCTGTTCCTAAGCATGAGCGAAACCAAAAAACAACCTAAACTTTTTCCTCGCAGTTGTTTGATAAAGTTTAGGTTGTTTTTCAATCTTCGCTTAGGCTTAGGAAATTGTAGGCTTAACCTTAAAGAAGCCTGTCGAGTGAATCAGAGTTTGCCTTTTAACCATTAAAATTGGCGAAATCCCCTGAAAATTCCCCCAAGTTTTTTCTCCAACCCCCAAGTGGCAATTTTCCCCTCCATTTGGCAAAAAATTTCCCCAAAACAAGGGGAATTTTCCCTGACCTAGCAACCCTAGTGATGAGTCCATTTTATAGAGAAGTCCATGGTCAACTGGTTCTGAAAAAAATTTTCCATGCTAAAAGTGTTCCATGAGTTTGTAAGGACGGGACGTCAAAGGGCGGGAATATTTAGCTCCTCCGACAACCTCTCCCACGGAGCAAAATCTGATCACGTGATAACGAAAACCATATGACATTTTAGAATTTTTATATGCCGAGGTGACAATGGTTTTTATGAAACAGGCCCCAGATTAGTTGTAATACTTTTAGACTTTTGAATTGCATTCGTTAATAGTACTTAAGTAGATTTGATAGAAACGTACTGGGTAAAAAAACAAATGTAGCTAAAAGCTTTAATATAAAATCTGGTCCAATTTTAAACAGGATTAAATTATCAACTTGTCGAAAAAAAGAGTCAGTAAAAAATTATTTCTTTTAAAAAAATAATTTTTTTAATTTCATCTTTGATAAGTTTCACTATTAATTCAAAAACCATTATATGACTTTAAATTCTATTTATATAGTATTTTAGTTCTTCCAAATTGGTAAAAAACGTTTTGTTAATGTCTTCAGTTATAATTAAAAAAATTGACTGATTGATTATAGACGTATATTGTAGCTAAAACTTTTTATCAATTAATAATGTCTGAGAGACGTGTCCGGGATACTTCAAATTTTAAACGCAAAATCAGTTGTTTGAAAATTTTTCAGAGTTATAACCCTATCTACCACAGACCTTTCCCCATTTATGCTTGATATTTTGAATGTGTTGATTATAAAATAGGAAATGCCAAACTCACTTCAGAGAACCATTTTTTTAAGTTTGATACGCTAATCTAACTATAGGTTAGTTTGGGTTCTCAAAAAACACAGTAACTGAAAATTTTATTTTATAGAGTTATTTGGCGTATCTATAACAACCACTTGGGGCAAAAATAGGATCAGAGCTATATACTATATGCTAGTGTCGAAAGGATTCTAATTCAATTTTTGATCGTGTCGTAAGATACCGGCACATTAAATTTGTGCTCAACGGACTTTACGTTATATGTCTAAAGTAGTGTTTTCTATCTATTTATTTTATAATTTAGTAAATTTATTTTGATTTTTATTTTCATTAGCTTTGTACCCCAAAAATTTGCTCGAGAACACAAAAGTACTCTCTGCGAAATGAAATGATGATTATAGAAAAACGATTTTACCCTAATTTTTATCTTTTCCGATCTTGAAAAGATTTTGCAACTTTTTTTAATGTTATCAGTTTTCAATTAAAAAACACAAAATATTAAAGAATTACTGTTTTGCTAAAAAATTGAAACGAAAGAAACATTTTTACAATCACAAAAATTATTATTTTTGTGATTGTAAAATTGTTTCAAAAAAATTTTTTTTTTAAATTATTTTTTTTAAAAGAAATAATTTTTTTACCGACTCTTTTTTTCGACAAATTGATAATTTTATTCTGTTTAAAATTGTCCCAGATTTTACACTAAAGCTTTTGGCTGCATTTGTTTTTTCACCCAGTACGTTTCTATTAAATCTACAAAGTACTAACGAATGCAATTCAAAAGTCTAAAAGCATTACAACTATCTAAACTGAATAATTTTTGCATACTCACTCAGTTTTTTTAGCCTATAGGCGAAATTGTCGTGGCTGCGACTCTCGCCTTTTTGTAAATGCCAATAATCGCTCAGAATTGTTTTTCGTCTACTAAATCGACTAATCAGCGTAATGGTAGGAGAAACTGTGTCTCGGGACTGGTCCAACTTTTCTTCGGCAGTAAAATCGGGAATGCGTTTACATTCTTTCAGTATTAAAATAATTTTAGTACTAGCATAACTTTTTTAACTCGCACGCACTCGTTTTTCTTGGCGCGCGAGGACCAAAGTTCGGAAAAGATTGAAATGGTTTACACCATTAAATCTTTGCGAGAATTTAATATACGGTAGTAGGCTAAAATAAACCACGCCCTACGTTCGCAGCTACGAGTATTTTACCTATAATCACTTGAATTAAAGTCACGTTTAGCTTAATTTTGAATAAATCAAACTCAAAATGGAAATTTCAAGTACAAATTATTGCTATAGGTCAGCAAAAACAATTCTTTTACAAAATAAACTTATTTCTCACAAAAAGACGGTGAATGATTTATTTCTATTTTCATGTGTTTTATTTTAATGGATTGAATTTTTAAAAAATAAGAGATTTTTAAAGAGATTTTTAATTTTTAAGAGATAAAGAAAAAAGAGGCAAAACTCTGTCTAGTCTAGTTTTTAAAGCTTACCTTTTTACCTATTTATTTTTTTGCCTTCTAACTTTTTTATGTAGTTTTTTTTAAATGTTTCTATGAAGTAATTTTTTTTACCTAGTTTTTAAATTTAAAAAAGCGACACATTGGACTAAACAGCATTGAAAACTGCTCTAAAATTTGATTATAAAAAAGGAGTTATTTCACGGCAGTTTGCAGTTTAAGATGAAAATGCTATCTACAGACATATCTAGTTGTTAAAAAACAAACTTTGGTTTTATAATTTTATCATTGAACTTAAAAATCCTACTAAAAACGCAGTATTTAAAAAATGCAAAACCAATAAAACAGAATATTTTTAAAAATCATTAAGTTTATTTTTTTAATAGATAAAAAAATCAAAAAAACTTATAAAAATATATTAGGAAACAATAGTTTTATCAAAAATACATGTAATTTGAGGTACCGTTTTTAAATAAATCCATAAGGATTCTATTAACTGTAAATTTATAATAAAACGGATATGTGGTTTTATTGCATGTTAAATTACGACTTCACTACTCCTGCATTATGCGAATGTTAATTTTTTCTAATGATCAGATAACAGAATTAATATTATACTAAGCATAGTCTATGCATAGTTTAATTCTACTGTTTTCATCATTTCATTATTTCTTTTCTTTTTTTCTCTTTTCCTTTTTTTTTCTTTTTTTTTCATCAACGACATCAATTTTGCGACTTAATGGTCGCCAATATGAAATAAGAATCTAACAAGATATCAATGAACATAGCTATCTGATATGACTTTAAAGGCTCAAAAAGAGCTCTTATTTAAGTCAGTTTTAAAACTTTTCTGGAATGCATCCAAAGAATCGACAGTTACTTGAGATGGGAGTAGGTTGTTCCAAGGTGTAACCACCCTATTAGCAAAAAAAAATTTCCTTGCATTAATTCGGCTTTCTTCGATAGTCAATTTAAAGGGATGACCACGGGTGGGCTGCAGGTTAAACTTAAAAAAATCATTGGCTTGCAAATTGTTTAAGCAATGTATAATTTTAAAGCACTCATATAAATCAATTTTGTCTCTTCGGTCCTTTAATCTTTCTAAACCTAGTTAATCCAGTCTTTGTTCATAACCAACAGGTATCAACTTGCATTTATAAAACAACCGCCTAGTGAAATTTTGTTGCACTTTTTCCAAAATGTTTATATTTTTTTGTAAATAGGGGTTCCAAACTGCACTAGCATACTCCAGAATTGGTCTAACATAGGACTTATTTACAAATTAACTCTATGCTATGATATCGAATATGAAGAACTTCACATTTATGATCTGATAATTGCAATTGCCAGTCTTGTGACCAGCTGTGTATTCTATCTAAATCTTTTTGAAGTCTTGAGGTTTGAATGTGGTAATCTTTAGATGAAGATTTTGCAAACAACTTTATATCATCTGCAAAGAGTCTAATATTTGAGCACTTAACACAATCAACAATATCGTTAATATATATTAAAAATAAAAATGGACCCAAAACAGAACCCTGAGGAATTGAACTTTTTACAGGAAATGATTTGGATACTGAGTCATTAATTACAACTTTAATTTCCCGCCCAACTAAAAATTCTGTTATCCAATTTAAAAATTTACCAGCAACACCATATTTTTCTAGCTTATATAACAATTTTTCATGTGACACGGTGTCAAAGGCCTTGGCAAAATCCAAGTAAATGACATCATTTAGAGGTTTATCTTTTAATGCCTGCGTCCACTCATTAAAAGTTTCCAACAGCTGTGTTATTGTAGAACTTTTTGCCTTAAAACCATGTTGAAACCTTGACAAAATGATATGGAAAAAGACAAGAAGTTCTTCTTTGATGAATTGCAAATAAATCACTTAATTAATTTTTATTAATTAATTTTATGTATTTTTATTTTTATTTTTGTTTATTTGAGTCAAGAATCCAATAAAAAAGATAATTTGATTTGGTGCAAAAACGCACCCTAGAAAAAATGCACCCGCGAAAAAAGGGCCCGATTAGTGTAAAAACGCCAAAAAACTATGAAAAAACGCACCCGCCTATGAAAAAAGGGCCCCATGACGGGAAAAGTCAAAAGGAAAGAACGCACCTTAGAAAAAATGCACCTGCGAAAAAAGGGCCCCACTAGTGTAAAAACGCTGAGAAACTATGAAAAAACGCACCCGCCTATGAAAAAAGGGCCCCACAATTAGAAACTGTTTTTTTGTTACGTAAACAGGTAATCTGCGAAAAAAAAGCATGTGCGTGGGAAAAATTTTTGATGAAGCGGTGATAATTCAAAAAAGTACGAACACTATAAACAGCTTGTTGAAAGTATGAAATGTAAGTAGTATGAAAGGAAAACATTTTTTAAGAATAAATAGCTTGTGCAACTAAAAAATTTACAATATTCATGTAACAGAAGTAAAAGGTAAAAGAAAACAAGTGAATTAAAATTAATATGTAACATTACATTTTTTAAAATATAGCAGAATAAACTTGTAAATGCTTTGTAAACACAAATAAAAAAATTGAAACTGCAAGACATAGGTTTAACGGTTAAAATAACAAAGAACATATTTTAATAGTTTGCCATTAATCTTCTTGGTCAATATCTTCGCGGATTTATAGTTATTATAAGATCGAAAAAAAATTTAAACGGCAACGGTCACGCAGAAAATCAAAAATATTTTTTCTATTTTTTATAAAGACATTACGGTAATAAGTTAGTTTCTAGGTTTATAAAAAAATTTTTCTCGTATTTTTAAGCTACCAATACGGTCCAATGTATTCGATTAAAACATCTTTAAAAATTTTTTTAAAGTGATTTCAAAATTGTTTAAGATTACTCTACTTACCTCCTGAATAAGTTGAATTCGTAAGTTATAGTGTTTATAAAAAAAGTCAAAAAAATCTCTAAATCTTCATTTTGGTCACAAACATACTGAAAAGAGCTTTTTATTTTTTCTATTTTAACGATTCAAAACACTTTGGGAATAAAGCTGATTTTGTACACGTTTTCGAAAATTCATCTCTTATTTGAAGGTTTATTTTTAAGTTTAAACTTTTTAAACTCTCGCTTGAATTATTTTAAAAACGTTTAAAACATTTTTAAAAAAACTTAAAATAATCTCGAATTATCGTTTTATTTATTTTAAATTATTTAGTGGTAAAAATAGAAAATTTGATAATAGTACTGTTTTATAACAATAGCGGCGGCGGCTACATTTATGTCAAAATATATTTAGTATAGTATGGTGTACCTTATGAATATAAACAAAATACGAGAATAAATTTTGTTTGTGAGAATGAGTATGATTTTTACACGTTTCCAGAGAATTTTTCTTTTATTTTTTATTAATATATTTTCAATAGGAAATTAGTTTAAACCCCCGTATGTTCGTTTAAAAATGTTATAAAAGCTCTTAAAAATTGGGAACAAATAAAAACAATTGCGGAATGTGCTTCGTAATTGCCAAAAAGGTTAAAAAGATAAAAAATTGTTACTTGGGGTTGTTTAAAAAAATGGGGTGATCACAGGAATACCCAGATAATTATTTCGGCCACAAAAATGGCAAAATAATTATTATATCATTTTTAAAAACATTAGAAGGATAAATTTTGTTTCCACACGATTTTACGAAAAAAATTGTATAAAATCTACGTATGTATGTATCTGATTTTTTTCTGCTAAACAATATAAATCGTCTATTTACTTTATTATAATTTGCCGTATTAATTTATTAACTGATAAGTTCAAAATAAGTTACATTTAACTCTGAAATTTAGTAACTTGGATTAGATTTGTTCTTATATTGTTATGTTTTCTTGCTTTTATCAATAAAGTTGTTAAAAGTAAAAATCACATTTTATTTTTAGAAAAATCCTCAAATATAGACTAGCAGAGGACGTAAGTATTGCCAATAACTATAATTTGTGGATTTTGCATTATGAATATAAAAAAGCCATAAATAACCAATTATAACAAAAAATCGAGCAAATAATAGTGTTACTATTAAACTATTTTTTTGCTTCATTTTATTTTTCTGATTTGTTTTAGATTTGTTGTATTGTCTCTTGCTAAATAAACATCAGTGTTTGGCTTATTTTTTAAATTCCACGTTTAAAAGCTTTTAATTAAACACTTAAATAAAAACAAAAAAATGCATTCGATAGATATACATAATATTTAAAAAAAAACTAAAAAAACATACATTTATGTGGATAAAATTTTGCTCGATAGGTGCTGTTTTTCATAAGACGCTAGCTCCTAGTGTGTTGATAACGCTCTGTTTACGAAATAAAAAAACAGTTTCCGACAATGGGGCCCTTTTTTCGTAGGCGGGTGCGTTTTTTCACAGTTTCTCAGCGTTTTTACACCAGTGGGGCCCTTTTTTCGCAGGTGCATTTTTTCTAGGGTGCGTTCTTTCCTTTTGATTTTTCCCGCCATGGGGCCCTTTTTTCATAGGCGGGTGCGTTTTTTCATAGTTTCTCGGCGTTTTTACAGTAGTCGGGCCCTTTTTTCGCGGGTGCATTTTAACTAGGGTGCTTTTTTTTTCTTATCCATTGAACTTTCACAAATATTTTTTTCAAAACTAATTTCGTTATCAAATCGCGGTAGTAAATGCTCAATATGAAGTTTCCAGGGTTTTTCTAGGCCGTCTATTTTTACTTAGTAAGAAAGCGGTCCAAGGATTTTAGTGACCTATCCTTTTACCCATTTTTCACCTGGGCGGAAATTTTGTACCCAGACGGTCTCGTTTATTTTAAACCATCGATCTTTTGATGAAACTTTGTCGTGACTATCTTTTTGCCTTTGCTGGTAACGTTTTACCATTTCAGAAACATCCGGACGCAACAAGTCAAATTTTGTACGGATTTTACGGCCCATTAGCAAATCAGAGGGAGTTTGTTCCGTTGTAGCACGAGGAGTGGATCTGTACAAAAGCAAAAATTGCGCTAAGCTAAGATCGTCATTTCCTCCCTTTTTAGCTTTAAGAATAGCGGTTTTAAATGTCTGTACGAAACGCTCAGCTTCTCCATTACTTGAAGGATGATAGGGTGAAACCAAAATATGCTGAATTCCATTATTTTGGCAAAATACTTTAAACTCATCAGAAGTAAATTGTGGCCCGTTATCCGTTACTATTTGTAAAGGTAGCCCATGGCTAGCGAAAATTTGACGAAGAACATTGATTGTTCGCAAACTTGTCGTGGAAGTCATTTGAATAACTTCCGGCCACTTGGAATAAGTGTCGACGCAGATAAGCCACATTTTTCCGCAAAATGGACCCGCGAAATCGAGATGCAGTCGATGCCAGGGTCGAGCAGGGTATTCCCAGGGATGAAGTGGTGTCTTAGACGGACAACGTGAGATTCTGCTGCATGAGTCACATGCGCGGCATTTTGCTTCCATGTCACTGTCTATTTCCGGCCACCAAATGTAAGCGCGCGCGACTGCTTTCATTCTAACCATTCCGGAATGCGCAACCTGTAATTCGTTCAGCAGTTGTGGATGAAATTTTTTGGGAATGACAATTCGATTTCCCCAAAGTAGAATGTCATTATCAACGGTTATTTCAGCTTGACGATTTTTATATGGTTGAAATTTTTGATCTTGCATTTGCGCAGGCCAACGGAGTCGTTGATAATGAAGAACTCAAGACAAAAGAGCGTCCTTAAGCGTCGCCTTGCAAATTTCTTTTGCAGTTATTGGTAACGCTTCGACTTTTTCCGTCTGAATTTCACAAATTAAAATTAAAAGAACTTTCTTCTTTTTCGAAACAAGTATCATTTCCTACTAAAAGACGAGATAGAAAATCTGCATTGTAGTGTTTTCCAGTCGGTTTAAATTGAATAGTGTAACGGTAAGCAAACAGCTTTTCTGCCCAATGTTTTAAGCGGTTACTTGTCATTATTTGGATTCTTTTTTGTGGATTGAAAATTGACTCGAGCGGTTTGTGATCTGTTACTAATAGGAATTGAGTTCCCCAAAGATATGGGTGAAACATTTTCAGCCCAAAAATGAAGCTTAATCCTTCGCGCTCAATTTGAGAATAGTTTTTCTCGGCTGCTGTCAAAGTTTTTGACGCATAGGAAATTGGCTTTTCTGTACCATCTGGAAGTTTATGGAAAAGTACCGCTGTAATTCCGACAGAACTGGCGTCGCAAGTTAAGCCTAGTGGAAGCTTAGGATCATAATATGTAAGCACTTCCATTGAAGCTAAAGATTCTTTGAGCTTAGTGAACGCTTTTTCTTGAGATAATGACCATTTCCACTCGATATTTTTCTGCAGAAGATGGTTAAGTGGAGCTTCGATTTCTGAAAGATTTTTAATAAATTTTCCATAATAATTAACTGCTCCAAGAAACGAGCGGAGTTCTGAAATATTGGACGGCGGTGGCATTTTAATAATTGCCTGTACCTTTTGTTTCGTTGTATGTATGCCATTCTTATCGATCGGGTGACCTAGATATTCTATAGAAGGTTGTAGAAAACTGCATTTTTCTAATTTAATTCTCGATCCCTTTTCGCGGATGCGCAGTAAAAGACCGGGAAGATTATTGTAATGCTCTTGGTCGTTTTTGCCTGTTACAACAAAGTCGTCCAAGTAGCATTTCATTCCTGGCAAACCTTGCGCTAATTGGTCCATAGCTCGTTGAAAAATAGCCGGTGCCGAAGCCACACCAAAAGGAAGTCGCTTGAATTTGTAAAGTCCTTGGTGTGTGTTAATAACAAACAATCTTTGAGCTTCTGGGTGCAGTTGCAATTGAAGATAAGCCTCTGCAAAATCAATTTTTGTGAACTTTTCTCTCGAAGAAGCCCGAAAGAGAGTTGTAAAGTTCAGCTGGAAGTGGAATTGGGCATTGATCTATGTGTATTTGTGTATTAACGGTTACTTTAAAGTCTCCGCAAGTGCGGATTGCCCCTGTCGGTTTTTGAACGGCAACTAAGGGCGAAGCCCAATCAGAAGTTGAAATTTTTTCTATTACTCCACGTTGCTTCAACCGGTTTAAATCTTTGCTTACGGCTTCTTTAAGGTGAAAAGGAAGCGGTCGCGGTTTGAAAAATTTTGGAATTGCGTCTGGTTTTAAGTGTATCTGAGCATAAAAATTTTTGTAACAGCCCAAATCACTGCCAAAAATGTCCGAGAATTGACTAAGGAGAGTTTCCAATTTTGAGTTTGACTTGTCTGTCACTTTTGGCAAACTGTCTCGACGAATAATTGCATTTGCAGTAAATAATGCCGGCCAGTCGAGTTGAATCTGTTTTAACCAGTCTCTTCCAAGCAAATTATTACCGTTTTTAGCTACTTTAACTGCTTTTTAGAATTAGCAGCGGATACGTTAATTGTAATTGTCCCTTTTACCGGTAATTTGTGGCCTGTAAAACTGTTCAAACGGCTGTAACTTAGGTTTTCCAAGAATCTTCCAGAAATTTACCAAGAGAATAGTATTAGACGACCCTGTGTCCAATAAAAATGGAAGATCATGTCCATTTAGGGACAAAGTAACCATAATTGGTTTAGAACTGTCTTTTATGCAAGAAATCATACCTTCAGAGCTTGAATGAATGTGGTAGGAAGATTTAAATTTGACTTTACCTCCACGGCGAGATTTGTTTAAAGGAATGTGCTGAGATGAGCTTTCCGTACTGTGCTGTGACTTGGAACGACAAATTTTAGCTAAGTGTCCCGTTCAGTTACAGTTTTTGCAAGTGGCGGTGTGGTACCAACATGAATCTCTGTTATGATTGGTGCCCCCGCAACTCTGACAAACTGCGGAGCCCGATTTGGTGGGCGTTTGAGGCTTGTAAGAATATTTAGCTCGCACAATGTGAACGTCCTCACCACTTAGGCTAATTGAATGCAATGCACCAATTTGTTTTGCTTGCAAATCGGCGGTTTCCATACTGACGGCGATATCTACTGCAGCCGAAAATGTTAAGGAAGCATCTTCAGTCAGTAGGCGTTTCCTAATAGCGTCAGAGGAAATGCCTGCTACAAAACGGTCTCGTAATGCATTGTCCAAAAATGAGTCAAATTGGCACAAGCCAGCCAGTCAACGTAATTCTGCAACATAATTCGTTAAGGTTTCTCCAGGGCTTTGGTTGCGGCGATTAAAATTAAATCGCTCTGAAATAACTAGCACTTTTGGCTGAAAATGCGCTTTCATTGCGTCCATAAGTTCCGATAAAGACAATGTTCTAAGCTGAGCAGGTGCTTTTAAATCAGCCAGCAAATTATAAATGTCCGCGTTTAAAGTAGACAAAAATATATTTCTTTGGCGATTAGAGTCCTGGATTTCATTCATGTCCAAAAATAACTGAAATCTTTCAGCAAAACGACTCCAAAGTTCTTTATCTGGATTAAAATTGCCTGGATGTCCATAATAAGCAATTTGTTGCAAAGGTGGCTGACCTTCCATTGCGCAATTTAATTTAATTAATCGGAATTTAATTAAAAGTTCAGCTGCGCCAAATTGTAATATATGTTATCAAGATGTTACTTGATTGATTAATATGAAATCCCGCACATTTTATTAAACAATTTATTCAACAAGCCGCACAGTAATTAATAACTATGTATCGTTTTTAATTTAATTAATTAATGCGAGTGCGTAATTTAACAAATAGCAAACGTAATATTTCATTAGATTATAATGACGCGCAAAAAGTATCTTAAATATATGACGCCATTTTTGACCTATGATGACGCCATCATCGTAAATTTTTTTGCAGTTTTTAGCCTATTTCAAATGAATTTT